>JAPTGW010000011.1:16533240-16544770 GCA_029814545.1 Apogonichthyoides opercularis
AAGATAAGATAAGATAAGATAAGATAAGATAAGATAAGATAAGATAAGATAAGACTTTATTTATCCCACCATGGAGAGATTTCACAGTCAACAGCAGCAACCTACAACAAGCAGTTGCTGAGAAAAAAAGACAGAAAAAAACACATGAGTGAAAATTTAAAATATAAAAGAAAAAAAAGAAAAACTTTTCATTTATATAAATATTTACATAAATAAAGAAGTAACGTGAATCATGTTTTAAAGGCAAAAATGTCAACATTTTCTGATCTGTTGGCTGTTATAATTTTGGTCACCACTGTATTCCACATTTTCCTCTTGAATTAAATAAATACAACTCCTGTATAAGCATGAGCCATATCCACCATATTCAACAGCAGGTGGCGTCAATGAGTCACATAAAAAGGTTATGCACAAAGAACTTGAACATATAATGAATGCATTAGCTCACTTGTAGACAAGAACATTTTGTACTTACAACACATGTGCGTATTACACTTCATGATATACAAAGTCTATTTTATTTTATTTTTTAAATTTTATTTTAGTTGTACTGTTGCTACATCTTCACCCAAGCGCAAACTGTAAAAAACAAAACAAAACAAAACAAAAAAGGGAAATAAAGGGGGATACGTGTGTGTATTTTGGGTCCATTTTCGCAGGTGCGTTCACATCCGGTGGGGCCGTCGGGGATCTGGATGAAACGGACGGCATCCCTCTTGTTTCCTGCGCGTCTATGCCACGGGCGGAAGTGTCTGGGATTCTGCTCGACCCACCTATCCAAAACAGTCGTTTGTTACGGGAGACAGGGTTGTACGTCGTGTGCATCTCTCCCCACACCGTCACCCGGGGCCGTGGAACCGTTCGGCGGAGCTTTGCGTCACGGCGGGACATGTTGGATCAGGTCAGAATGCTTCCACATTAGACATGCGTAATGACCGACCAAGAAAAAAAAGCAACGGAGGAATGACCAGGGGAAAAAAAGGCAATAAGTGGCACTGATGTTTTTTTGTTTGTTTGTTTTATTGTGGTGAATGCATGTTCCAGGTCTGCGCCATCGTCGTGAACGCCACCCTGGACACAGGAGAGGATTAAGTTACTGCTGCGGCCGGCGGATTATTTTATTGGCCTCCTCCTGTCACACCCGAGCTTTTACTGTGCTTCCCTTTTGCAATTAACAGAACCTGCAGAAAAAAACCCAGGTAAGCCATTGTGCTATAAATAATAACCTTGCGTTCCCTTGAAATGCCTCAGAGCAGCTTTACGACGCGTTCACAGACACCCTTTGTTGCTCATGCCTGCAGTTCGTCTGAAAAACCACATTTTCCATGAATGAGCCTCTGTGTTCAATAGTAACCCCAACAAAAGTGGTGCTAGAATACTGTGTGGGTATGCTCTAACAAAAGAAATACAAACCGAGAGCATTTATTAAGTCCCAATATGAGTGGGTGGCTCTGTAAAACTGTGCTGCATTTACTGGCTGTTCGTAAAAATGCAAATACCTGCTAAAATACAAGCTGCTTTGACAACTGTGCAGCATCATAGCAGGGGTGTCGTACTAATTTTACTTCAGAGGTAATCTCAAATAAGTCAGACCAGTAAAATAACATCATAATAACCTATATAAATAATGTCAACTCCAAACTTTTCTCTATATTTTAGAGCGAAACAAGTAAAATTACATAATGAAAATTTTACATCTAGAAATTATCCTTCAAAAATGCGAACATCTTGAAATTTTAAAAGAAAAATAAGTGCAATTTTTCTTAAAGTGTGTATATATAACTTTATTATTTACACATGTGCATTAAAACTTACAGACACAGTGGATCTACAATGACTAATTTCCTAGGTTGGGATAAATAAAGTCTGTCTGTCTGTCTACAAATACACAAAATATTTAGTAACAGACAGAATATTGTTGAAATTGCACTTCTCTTAAGAAGTTGCAGGTCATTCATATTTCTTCAGGTTATTCGTATTTTCAATAAAGAATAGTTTGTAAGTGTAAACATTTTAATCTTGGAATTAGACTTTTTTCCACACTAAAACGAAAGAAGAGCTAAAAAAAAATTACTTTTACTGTTGTCTCCAAAAAGCCAATGTGAACTCCTGGCTTCAGAATAAAGTAATAATCATAATAATAGCATAAGTCAAACATGTTCTGTTTGTGCTTGTATGAAAGTTAAAAGTGTTATTTTAACAATATTATGCCTCAGTTTAATCATGTACACTTGTGCATTATAACGTACAGATCACAGTGGACCTACGAACACACAAAATCAATCGAGTTCCCAGTTCTGCTGTGTCAGATCCCCTGCCCAACCCCCTTCCCCTTTCTGCCACTGCATGTTTTGGTTTCAGGCGGATCATGCCCTTTTGTCCACTGGAGCCTGACTGTACTTTTCAGGACACACTCTCAGTATGAAAGAATTCGCCTGATGTTTTGACAAACCCCCACCCTTTTTTTTTTTTTTTTTTTCTTTAACTGTGAAATGACAGAATAGGTGAGGATTTTATTTAGTTGTTGAACTTGAGGGATCTAACAGGACTAAAAGCTTCAGCTGATGCATGTGATTCCTGGAGCTCAGTCAGGGGCTGCAACTAACAATCATTTACATTATTAATGATTTATTACCGGAGCTGAATGATACTGATGATACTGGACTGTCAGGCAGTAAAATAATTCCTATGTATATTTGTTCACTGTTGCACTGTTTTCAGACACATTCCTTTTTTTTATTCCTATTTATACACGTCGGTGATCACCTTTGACCAGGTCTAGTGATCACAAATTGGTTCCCAGTTACACTTTATCTATCAAGAATAAATCACACTTTCACGATAATTTCATGAGAAGAGGTATGGGCAACAATGTACTGTAACCCACCTTACCCATTAAAAATACAACACAATATCTGCAACTGGAATGAAAAATAAGTTTGTTTTTCACAATCACATATCAGTCTATTCTTATGTGAATATGTGTATGGGTGCGTCTATGAAACTGGTCCCTAAAAACAAGGACAAAGGGGCTAAAAATTCAAACCAGATGCAGACTAATGTTATGAAGCAAGTTTGGAAGCACTTAGGGTTTGTTTTTAAAAATAAAAATTTACTGAGATAAAAAAAGAAAGTATTTTTCAGATAAAACACATTTTTATATTATTTTTGTACAAAAATCCACATGTAACGTGGTAAAAAGGACATGAAAATTATGCACTACTATTTTTCGAATATTTTTTTATTTTCTCACGTACATTTTGGGAATCAAACCAATTATGCAAGGCAGAGTGTTTCACAAAAATGGTCGCTGTTGCAAAATCACTTGCGTATGTGTTTAAATAGGCAGGTTCAGCATGTAACACGAATGGACACAATGGGTTACACACGAAACCTGGAATGAGACTAGATTAGAAAAACCACTAGGATCATCAAATTTAACAGTGTCTTTATTTATAGCGGTATTTAAGACAATTTCAAGCCATGTTTTCCAGCTAGGTAGCTTTTCCTGTCCTAATTTTGCTCCTATTTTTGGCCCCAATATTTTATAAAAAATTAATTAATTTTGGGATGTGTCAGAGCAAGAGTGTAATTTGTTTTGCATTTACCTGAGGTCGTCATTAGGTACGTCCTGGGGGGAAATATGTCTAAATTTTTCTTAGGGCTAAAATGCTGGTAAAGTGCTGGGTACCAAAATAAACCCAGTTTCATAGAAGCACCCATAGAGACAATAGAGTAGTGTTACTAATAGTATTATTATTTTATATTGTTTGTCTTTTGCACTATTTTTATGCTATCTTTATGCATACACATTTTTTTTTCTGTTGCTGCCTGGACCAGTGAGTTTCCCTGTCGTGGGATTGTAAAGTCTCATCTCAGTCTAATCTCATCAATTAAATATCAGGTCCCTATTGATTGATAGTCAACAATATTTGCATTATTTATTGGGCTGTGTATGTCTTCCATTCCAGGAAGTTTTGCCTATTAAATCCTTGATTTCTTAAATTCTACAGACTTTTCCTGGTTCTATTTATCTAACTGTATCTCATCTTTTAAATGAAGCTGTGACTTAACTGCTTGACTCACGAGCCAAGTGGACTTTTTCACAATCCACAAACTGTGAATATGTGGTGTAAATTTAATATTTGCGTCTCTCATGTTTTAATGTTTTTGCTCATGTGTTTATTGAAAGGTTTGAATCCTTCCATTCCTCTGAATTCTACAGCTGTGGTCAACAAAACTTCTGGAAAATAGTGAACTGAATGGGATGCATCAGGAAACAACCATAACAACCAGAAATCAAAAACAACCATAAGATCAGCATTCCTAAATAAAATAAATACTCCATAAAAATGACTTCATTCATCTCGATGTAAATTAGAGGAAACTAAATCATTTGACTTTTTCTATCCTTTTATTGCCTGTAATCTCTATAATCAGCCTCGTGTGGCTGTTTCCCTACAGATATGTCTTTCCGGCGAGGAGTCGTCAGGCAGAGCAAGTTCCGCCACGTCTTCGCTCAGGCGTGGAAGGCAGAGCATTGCATCGATGATGTCAGAGTGTCTCGAGTCACGTGGGACAGCCCCCTCTGTGCGGTCAACCCCAAATTCATCGCCGTCATCATTGAAGCCGGCGGAGGAGGAGCGTTTCTCGTTGTTCCGATCAACAAGGTTCAACTTCTTCCCATCAGCCATAAAGATAGACTCAATATTAATTTAAATTATTCATGTAAAGTGGTTGTTTCCTACTGACACATTAATGCTTGTATATACTTCATCATGTGCGAATGTTTCTTCAGTCATAATTTGCCTTTTTTTTTTTTTTTTCCACAGAGCGGCAGAATCGACCAGTCTTGTCCGACTGTATGCGGCCACGCAGCTCCGGTTCTCGACATTCAATGGTCTCCTCATGACGATAACATCATCGCAAGTGCCTCAGAGGATTGTACAGTAAAGGTCTGTTAAGAGTCCAGTTCAGGGACACAAACCACCAATTAGCATATTGGTCATTGAAGCCTCATGAAGACATTTCAACTAGTTCTAACTAAAATATTTCAGATGTTTATAGAAACAACAATATTCTAGAGACAAAGTACTTTTTAAGTCATTTCAGGTATTTTTTTTCCATGTTAATGCACATTGTTTTCAGCTCCTGCAGCTTTAATATGTTATGTACATATAGCATATAGTAATTAATAATTAGACAAAGCATCAATTTGCACCTTTTTTGTCAATATAGTTAAATTTTTTTCCTGTAAATCGAGACATTTTAGTTAAACATTTATTCCTGTCTCCATGTATTGTGTAAAATTTTGTATAAAGATTATCACAAAAGTAGCTTCTAAGTTAAATAACCACTGTGAACAGGTGCATTTTAGTGAACATATTTAATATATAGTCAAGTTTTGCACCTGAAAATGTTTATGGAAACAGCAATATTTTAGAGGAAAGGTGTTTTTTAGCTCATTTGAGGTGTTTTTGTCCTATTCTATAAAGAGTTAATGCACATTTTAGCTCCTGCAGCTTCAATAGGTTACGCACACACACACACATAACATATAATTATGTATAAAAAGACAAAGCATTAGTTTGCCTCCTTCTTTCAATGTTAATTTTTCAGTGTAAATCTGGGATTTAGTATAAATATGATCACAGCCATAATTTTTGTGATACTAAATAAGCAACACATGGTAAACAGTTACATTTCAAAGAACATATTTAATGCATATTTTGAAGTTTTGCATCAAAAAATGTTGATGGAAACAGAAATACTCTCGAGGAAAAAGTGCTTTTTAGCTTTCTTCAGGTGTTTTTCTCCTATTCCATAAATATTTAATGTGTATTTTTTAGTTTCTGCAGCTTTAATATGTTACACACGTAAAATATAAAGTAATATCTAATTAGATAAAGCATCAGTTTGCAACTTTTTCGTCAATGTTGTTCATTTGTCCCTGTAAATTTGGGATTTAGTATAAAGATGATCACAGCTGTAGCTTTGAACCTAAATAAGCACCATATGCTAAACAAGTGCATTTTAATGAACATATTTAATGCATATATTAAAGTTTTGTATCTGAAAATATATGTGGAAACTGCAATATTCTAGAGAACATGTGCTTTTTAGCTGATTTAGCTTTTAAGTATAAGTATAGTTTAAGTATAAGTTCTTACATAGTGAATATGTAACTCTTTCAAACCTGATGTGTCATGGCTGACGCACCCTGTGCATATGCCGTTTGGATGGCTGTAACTCTTTTTACTGTTTGTGTAATTGGAAAAATTCCAACGGTTTCTGAAACCTGAGACGTTGCCCTTTATAGGTTTTATTGGGTCATTACGATAATTTCACTCACGCCTGTACTAGAAGGTGGAGAAGAAGCCGTTTTAGCAGTAGTAGACCATGCAGTGACTTGTTTATTGTTTATTAGTAAATTGATTGCCAGATTTTGAAAGATCTGGGAAAAAAGTGCTCTGGAAAAATGGGCAAACGGACTCACTCACAGCATATTTTACAAACTTTTTATTGTCAAAATAAGAAAAAAAGTCTGGGCGGGCCATTTTAGGCTCAAGGTTTAAAGGGTTAACTCGCATGATCCCCAGCTGATTAACTGATCCACAGATACTCCCATAAAGTGTGTAGGCATGTCTGGTACAGCAGGTAGTTTGAACTGATGAGAAGACTCAGTTATTCCTCATCCTACAACCATTTTAAATGGAAAACAGTATTTTATTTTTCTCTCTGTGTGTGTAGCCATGTGTGTCATCATATTCTAACAGCTTGGTTCATTCTCTTCAGATTAATTAATGAAAATATGCTTTTACTGTGTCTTTTAGAAAACTGTCTTTCCATTGTCTGTAAACCGGCTACTGACTTGGTTTTGCATGTTGATGTGAGTGTCCCATCTGAATAAACATGTGTTGTGTTGCGTTTAAAGGTGTGGCAGATCCCAGATGGTGGCCTGACCACGCCGATGACGGAGGCCATCGTCACACTGGAGGGACACAGTAAACGAGTGGGCATCCTGGCTTGGCATCCGTCTGCTTTCAACATCCTCCTAACTGCAGGTGACCTCACCTCACCTCACCTCACCGCTTCTCGTGAAATGAACTTCAACAGAATTTTCTTGCATTTGCATTTTTTATCATGTGCGTCATAAAAGGCATGGATAATAACCAAAACTAAACCTCCATGCGGGTGTGTTCGTAGGCCGGTTTACATAAATCTGCTGTTCATTTTCAAGACTCGGCTTTGAAACGGTAACCGATTTTACCAAATAGTGTCCGTTACCACTGAACATGACACAGAAAAGTGCTAAATGTTTGTCTATTTGTAAATAGTGAGAGTTGAAGAGCAGCTCTTCCCTTACGGAGCCGGTGTTCAGTGACAGCCAGTTCAGATACCACTGCATTATACAAACAAGGAATCGGATCTCACCCATCAGCAGTTCATAGCATGTAATGCAAGTGTAGAGGAGAATCTGATTAACCTGAAAAATAATTACACTTGGTTGCAAAGCTGCAAGGTTTGGTTTCATTTGATATGAATCGTTCGCTAGTTTCCTGGATATTCCACTTCTATAGGATTTATTTGAACCCTGTGGAACATTGAGTCATGAGCTTTATGTCATATTCCTGTATCTTAGAACAGACTTCTACTTTGAGACTTGATTCATCATTTCAGTGATTTTCCAAGTATCTTCCAATATTTATTCATATTTAAACATTTATCTTTTTTATGAAATGTCACGATTTGTTTTATAATAGATGAAGTCAAAAGCCAAAATGCAGATATAAGACTTTTAAAGGTAACTTCATCTAGTTTTGTGTTGAGCATCCGACTAAAACACAACCTGAAGGTACGTGGCTCTAATGTAACCCTAACCCTCAGCTTCAAATGGGTCACCAGTGACCCGTGTGGAGGGTACAGGTCTAACATGTAACACTTCCACATTAAAATAGCTAAAAATGACTTGTGAGTATTTTGTTAGTTGTGTTCTTGGATCATGTTAAATGTTCCAAACCAATTCCAAATACAGAAAAATCTGCAGTTTTATTCAGTATAATTTTAAGAAAATTACAATTTTTTTTTTTTTATCCTTGATGGACACATTTTTATTCAGCCAGAAGCATTAGGTAAAATGAAAACCAAGATTCAGTGGCAAAGACAGTACAAAACCATATGAATGAATAAATAAATAAATAAATAAATAACCTTTAAGAGCACTTTGGGGCCTCTAAAACCTCAATGACAGCAGGACAGGTGAGGTCTTCAATCTGTTAAATTCTGTATTTTGCTTTAAGAATCTGTAACCTGATGATGATGATGATCGAGATAGTGACCCAAATAAGCCCGTAAAAGAAAAAAGTCAGCACTGATTCAGTAAAACTAAGAGTTAAACATTCTCATCAATGTCTGGTAGACATTAAAAGCATAAGTCTGGTCAAAGATGATAAGGAGGATTGTAGGACCATTTGAAAGGTTTGATTTATAATAATGAATTAAGACATTATATGATATGATATGAAATGATATGATATAGGGGTATAGCAGTACAGAAAAAGTTTGGTTCGGTACAGTGGGGGGGGGTCGGGGGTCTGCATTCCGCAACTACCTGTGGGACATTTCAGGACATTTTTACAAAAATATTGTTCAGTCATTTGTGCAGTGACAGGCACCCCACATGTTATTTATTTTTGTAATTTTGAATGTCCAATGTTCATTTATGGCAAACACTGGAATATATGGAGTGTTTGTGAACGCCTCACAGTATTCCCTGAGGTTCTGTGAATGTGACCTCAGCAGATGCACGGTGAAGGAGAAGAGGAGCAGGTTCACTTGATTTTGCCAACTTGAGTTAAAAATAAAAACCTTTTTGCTATAAAGGAGCCGGTGGACTTTTTAGGCCACAAAGCTGCAACAAACTGAAAGTGAAACAACGTGCTTCGAACGTCTGACCCAGCTTCTGTGCCTCTCTTATACTGTCTGTTGTCATGGTTTTGGGGGTTTTTTGCGGTGGCGCTGAGAATTTGCCACTGCTGAACGTACATATAGGAAACCTTGCACATGGGTTCTGCTTACAGCCACCCTGTTTCCCCAGTGTTTGCGTTCTCCGCATAGGCTACATGTATTCGTTTGATACACCTCCGTATTGTATCGAAGGCTCTGAACTGAAACAAGTGCACCGTTACACCCCATATATGTTTGTATGTATGTATGTATGTATGTAACAAAACATTTTGTAGTTTATTTGATTTGCCAACTTTCAAGTATCTTATTATGAACATCTTAAAAAATGGAGCAGACTCAGCCATGTGTGATGGGCTGGAACATACAGGAAGGAAACTGTGCTGCAACAAAATATTACCTTTATGAAAACAAAAATAGCTGTGCTTTCAGATCCTTTTTCCATAGCGGTCCACACCTGTCCCATGTCAAGCCCAGCTGAAACCCTGAACTCAACAAAGCACATATATTCATCTTGTATTGAATCATATTCACATGTAGGACTTATTTTGTGCTTTGAATTAGACTCTAACACATTTTCGGTTTTGTGTACTTTCTCAGGCTGTGATAATGTGATTTGTGTGTGGAACGTGGGTACGGGGGAGCTCGTGTACCAGCTTAGTGATTCCCACCCAGACCTCATCTACAATGTCAGCTGGAACAAGGATGGCAGCGCCGTCTGCACCGTCTGCAAGGACAAAGCTCTACGCGTCATTGACCCCCGGCGGGGCACGGTCCTAAAGGTGCTCCCACATTATTACTATGTGTGCAGATCATTCCATAGTGTTCCTTCCCCTGTATTCTACTAGTCTACTACCAATATCTGTTTCCACTCCTAGGTCAGAGAGAAGGTCCATGAAGGCACCAGGCCGATGAGAGCTGTATTCCTCGCCGACGGGAAGATCCTGACCACAGGATTCAGCCGGATGAGTGAACGACAGCTGGCCTTATGGGATACGGTACGTCAGACTGTATTAGTGGTGGTTGTCAGTAGCCCATCAGTACTGGGAACTAGATTTATTACATGCATGTTTGAAAATGTTGCTATAGTGTGTCATTTATAATTGGTCATACAAATTAAATAGAAGATTAAACATTTGATTAGTTTATGATATTTCTCCCCAAGTATTATATCCTATATCTATGTTGTTTCTATTTTAAAATTAGAGGATATTAACCCATCTCACTCAGGCAGCATGCATCCCTCCTGCAGGTGCACCCTGGGTAAAATGCAGTGGGAGTAATATCCAGCTCCTTATATGGACATCCTGGGGGTGTGTTTTTAGGTCATATCTTCAGGTTTTACAAATTTCCATCTTCAAAACCCAAGATATGATGTAATGCATGTTTATTGTAAATATTGTGTGCTTCGTAAATATGCTCCTTTCTCATGTGCACGCATCTAATGAAGCTTCATGTGTAATTTCAAGTCATTATTCACCCTCATTTATCTCAAAATTTGGTGAAAATAGAATGAAAGACATTTGTGCTCAGACGACAGTATTACAAAATTTAATATAGACACATAGCTACACTTACATATTATTTTATTCATATATTCCACTACTTTAGTGACACTAATGCTTTGTTAAACCCAATTTGATAGCAAAATACTTAATAAATGGTTACAA
Organism: Apogonichthyoides opercularis; assembly: GCA_029814545.1. Classification (NCBI taxonomy): domain Eukaryota; kingdom Metazoa; phylum Chordata; class Actinopteri; order Kurtiformes; family Apogonidae; genus Apogonichthyoides; species Apogonichthyoides opercularis. The sequence goes on from JAPTGW010000011.1 coordinate 16,543,875, forward strand.
TATTGATGTTTCTTTCAATAAAAGTATGACTGTAAAAGTGTGACTGTGGGTTTTTGGGTTAATTTTGACCCAGTGGAAGGAAGTAGCTCTGTGACGTCCATCTTTATATACAATCTATGTTGACTTCCTACAATTAATCCTTTTATAATGGCTTCTACGCTTCCTATTATTAAAACAATTCAATTTAATTAGAATAAACCTACATTTTTCCCCACAGAAAGATCTCTCTGAGCCAATGGCAGTGCAGGAGATGGACACCAGCAACGGAGTGCTTTTACCATTTTACGACCCTGACACAAACATGGTCTACCTGTGTGGAAAGGTATTGTTTAACACTCATCCAGCACCACAACACATTTGGTATTTTTGATTGTGTTTTCTTAATTTTTATTGTTTCATTTTCTGATGTTTTTCAGGGAGATTGCACAATCCGGTATTTTGAAGTGACAGATGAGTCCCCATATGTCCACTTCCTCAGTTTGTACAGCAGTAAAGAGCCGCAGAGAGGGGCGGGGTTTCTTAGTAAAAGAGGCGTAGATGTCAACAAGTGTGAAATCGCCAGGTAAGTAGCACGTTTTTATTGTAAATCATAAGGCTGGGTATTCAGTATTTTTCATATAATAATATAGTATTTTTTCTTACAGCAATTCTTGCAATTTCTTTCGTATTTGGCTTTTCAAAAAATATTTAGTATATTCTTATAGTATTTTTTAGATGCACTATTGCGCATAAAATTAGTTAATAAAATATTTTTACCTCTTCTCATGACATGATTGTAACAATGTGATTTATAGTTGACAGATAAAGTGTAACTGGGAATCAGTATGTAATAATTAAACCTGGACAAAGGTGATTACTGATGTGTACAAATAGAAATAAAAACAGGAATATATCTG
>JAPTGW010000011.1:22410061-22421042 GCA_029814545.1 Apogonichthyoides opercularis
GCAACAAAAATGTAAAAAGCATCGCAACTTTCACCGCAATTTTTTTGAAAACTTCACGCAACATCAGGCATTTTAGACCGTGACTTTTTCAAAAAATGCCCGCGAAATCCTGGGGGGACTGGATAAAGTCAACAAAATAAATAACCTAGTCATTTATAGATAATTCAAGAAGATATTTTAATTCTTAATGCATGTATTTTATGTTCGATATCTATATAGATCTAGATCAGGATGGCTCACCTGCAATAGTTGTGGCTGCCCAAACCCCCCTCTCCGTTGGGGTATTTGAGCGTGTTGTATGGGTGCTGGAAGGTCTCATTCCAAAAGAGGCAGGGCTTGCCACCATGCAGGCTGGTCTGGTTCTGGAAACCCCTGTAGTCCTCTCCATTGGCAGTGTAGCACTCTAGAAAAGAGAAATGTGGTGGAGAAAGTAAGAGAAATGAAGCTAAATCCAAATGTGGTGCCTTTAATAAGGGATTAGGCATCTATTAAGATGGAAATCAAACGCTTGGCAGGAGATTTTAAGCAGGCATGTAAAAATTCAGCCACATGTGTGACCTGCTTTATTGAGAATCTGGGCTCAGTGAAGTGTTCATGTACTATTAAAATGTTTTAATGTATTTGGAATGATCATAGACGATAGGTTTTGAAATAATTGTGTTTTTTGCCTGAGCTAATTTCATGTTCGTTTCCAGCCAACTGTGTTAAAGCAAGATCAATCACAGTATTGTTTCAATTAATGTCAACACACAAGTATTGAAAAAAGCCCCAAAGATATACAGTAAAAGCAAACATAGCTTGAATTTCCAGGAAGTGTATGACAACCATATGGCCAAGTGAGAAAGAGAGAGAGCAGGGTTCCCAAGGCAAAACAATGGTCGTGCAAGGCTTTTCTTCCCCGAGAGAGGGAATCCAAATAAACAATGGCTGATGGGAGTGTGATGATGAGCCATCACCGCTCATTGCACTGAGAGCCTCAGGAGGGGGGTTAGCTCACGGCAAAAGACTTTTAACAACTACAAGTGAAGTCTTCTTTTGATTGTATTATGATGGGAAATATTAATGTACCGGTATATGAAAGCTGTGGTTACGTATGCAGCAGGTGTTTATAATTCCTACAGCTGTTGACAAAGCTGGATATGCCTTCATTTGATCCAGCAGGGTTAAAAATGCACTTTCCATTTCATGTATTTGGCATTTAGCAAATGCAAAACATAAAAGCAGAAAACACAAAGCAACCGTTTAATGATTTTGAAAATATAAACAACTAACACTTTTTAGGGCTGAAATATCTGCTTCTCAAAATGTCAAGCATGAAGACAAGGAACTTACACAACAATTTCACACCATTCACGTCAATCAAACATTAACAAGGAAAAAAAACAATGCTCGCTTGTTTGGCTCATCTCCACGGGGTCTTGTTGCTATGTACGCGGTTAGCCAATGACCAGCCCCTTTCATCAAGTCAAGCTGTCTGGGCTGAGTATGAGCTAATGCATTGCAATATGACAGTCATTATACCCCTCGTTGAGCCAGCTGTGCTCTAACACTCCGTCTCATTCCCTTTGAATCAAAGGTTTCCCAACTTCCTCATCTTATCATCCGTTCTCCCCTCTCCTCTCTTTGGCTCTTCGTCTGAGCTTTACTCTCCTCTTCTGTCATATTCTTTCAACTCATATACAAACAAACATTTCTTTGGGGATCACTTACCCTCACAGCCTTTTAATGCACCTTGTGTAGTCTGTTACCAGAGTCCATCCTTAGATGGCAACTGGTTCAAAATAGTTCTCTGACTTGTGGGAAAATAAGATCACAGTTGAAACTTCTATGTGCTGATTATGTAAGATTTAGATGCAAAAGTTTATCATGCGTGATAGTTTGATTGGGAACCTTACCATGAAGCCTCCGCACCCACCACAAAAGTGCTGCAAATACTTAATTTCAGAGTAAATCAGAAGCCTTAGCCATTCTCAGTTTGCTTGCCAAAGTTGCTTTTAATTAAAGGTCTTTTGGCTGTGTTGTTCAGTCAAGCTTATCAGCAATTCATCGTCTGGCTGACAGGAGTTCAACAGCAGCAAGGAGCCGCAGGGTGTCAGGTTTCTGCAATTATGATGCCACTCTATTGTCTGCAAATGGCTCCCCTCTCTCTTAGCAAATTAATACTGCCTTGGCATGCAAGGATATCAACCACCACATCGTAAATCCACCTGAGAGTGGCTGAGGCAGAACATGACTCCATAAAATTAGAAAAACAGCTTAATGGTGTTACAACAGGGGTCACGCTCTTACCACCCTTACTCAAGGGAGAAATGGAAGGGGTGGAGGAAACAAGTTAGCATTGGGCCGACATCCAGAGGACAGATGAGGTTATAAAACAATGCTCACTCTGCAGGTTTGATAGGTGCATGTACGAGCGGATGCACATAATCATCTTTGGGCAATGTTTAACTTGGAGAAGACTTCAGCGATATAGAGATATTCTGATAAAGAGATCTGTGCCAGGTCATATGATTAGGATATGGATATGTAATTTACATTATGGTATATTTTGTTTTGAGAAATGAAGGAGCAGATGAGGAATTTTCATTCTATTTACATTTTTCTAGATGCCGGCAGCCACAGCAACAGAAAGAAGAGAAGGAAACACTGCTATTGAGAGTTTGGCAGCAGCACAAGCACAATCATGAGTCACAGCTCCCCAAAAGCAATCATGACTGTTACTGCCCCAGTCAGAGAGGATAACATCAGGCAGGGACAGGGCAAGCGACTGCATCCCAAATGAGCTTACGTCCTTCAAATATCTTTTCCTTGAAAAGAGTGGGTATTAAAATGACTGAAGCTGGCTGTGTGCACTGTTGCTCAATGCACTGTATCAAGAAGAAAGAGCCAAATGACTTTGTAAATGTCTCCTCTCTTCTCCTCCGTCAGGAAACTTTACTCTGGAGTTTCAGGATGAAGCACTGCTTGTCTGCACATGGTCCGCTTGGAACAAGCCAATGCTGGCAATCATCCCGCCCTGCTGTGGCCAAGTGAGCTTTCCAAGACGAGATGGTAAATATGGCAGCATTTTGCCACCAGGATGGAGGGGAGGGGGTTATCCATGTGGTTTCAAGGCACCAATTGCTTGTGGTAGGATTGGGAAGTAGGAGATCTGTTAGGACTCAGAGATAAGTGAGGCCAACGTAAAGATGAATGGACCATTTAAGAGCCTTGTGGACAACCACAAATAAATCAAGCTAAGGAGAAAAGGTATATTTTAAGTCTGAGCTCTGTGGATATGAACATTTTATCTTTGTCTTAGGTGAAAGGAAAGGCTCATCTGCTGATTGGACCATCACCACTTCAGGCCCACTCCCCCCCAAACATGCCCAGCCCCCTCCACCCGTACCCCACTACTTGTCACCAAGCAACTGTTGCACTCTCGTCACATGGGCCTGGGCTTTCTTGTGGTTTCATCATAGACCGTGATGAGAAACAGAACCACCACCGCATGAAAGATGGAGAGAAGGGGGGGTGGGGGGTATGGGGTAGAGCCTCCTATAAAATACATGCAGATCTACAAATAGAAAAAGTCCGGGAAAGGCAAGAGTAGGACTCGCCCTTGACCAAGCCCTGCGCTCACAAAATACAGCACCACCCCAGCATTGAGAGAGAAAAAAGGAAAAGAGCAGAGGATTTCTGAGACAGAGAGACAGAGGGAGAGAGAGGGAGAGAGAAAGGGAGAGAGAGGGAGAGAGAGAGAGAGAGGGAGAGAGAGACAGAGCTAATTACCCTGTTATTATATTTGTTGGGATTTGTGGCTAATGACTTCCACATTGTAACTTCAAATGCTCTGGATGGGGGGAAAAGAGAAAGGGAAACTGAAAGAGTATGGGGGTTTGGTCATGTGATCTCAAGAACACAAACAAACACAACAAACAAACATAAAGCTAACAAATGGTTTCCCTGAAATGCGTTGCCAGGTCACACAAGAGCACTTATTTGTTGTGTTTGCTACGAGGGATGAAAAGCAGCGATAATTACAGACAACTGTTTCCTCACTGAGGGCTGACATAAAGAGCTTCCTTCCATCTTTATTATATGCTTCGAGCTCTGGGGACACCAAAACAGGCTTAGTGCATGAGCAATATTTCCACTATAATAAACTTACACAGAATGAGTCAATGACAGAGACATGGATAGACTGTATTATGGACTCAAATTCATTAATGATAACATGAAAAATGCCAAAAAGTGGGAGCAGCACACAGAACACAGAGAAACCATCATCTATAAACAAATAGGTCAGAAATGGAAGATTATTAATACACAATCTGTGACAATATGTTCCCATAGTGCAGTGTCCTGGTAGCCATTACTGTTGTGGTGCTCATTAATGTCAGTGTAGTAAGAACAGAGGCCAGGGCCAGGCCAAACCAGGCCAGATGTAGTGGGTTATAGAGTTCTTTTCTTAAGTGGAGGGGGGGACGCAGCTGGCTGCAGCAGAAGTCTGGTTCCCCTTTTCCCCAACAGCATCCATTTCCACATCAAAACCACATCAGACTTCAGAGGATCTGCTTCACATTTATTATCCAGGTTTCGCAGATAGTCACAGATTCATCAAGGCACTTTTAATGAAGTCGGATGTTACAGAGGAGAAGTCCGAGATTTCTCATGGGGGGGCGGGGACTCCAGATTTAATGGGCCTCACCTTACCTCCCTCCTTCTCTGATGTCTCCTTGCATTTAAGAGGTTTTTATAAAGTGCCCTCATGCAAGAGGGTCAATGAAAGTACAAGAAATAAAGCAATGGTGCTTCCAAGTGATCAAAAGAGATGCCTTTAACCAGTTAAATCTTCAGACAATGAGTTCTCAGTGGGATTTTACAGTCACTCTTTTCATTTCATGCTTTTGTCATAGGTTGTAGCCCCCAGATAACCAGGCCATAAACCAAGGCCTCATTCAGTCCTAAAATAGCCTTCATCACCACTATTCTTCCTGCAAAATCCTTCTGTTGCACCACCTCCTGAGTTCACTTCCACAGTAGCCACAGAGCCACAAGACTCCTTGCCAAAGTTGCTGGGTAGCACCTATAAAACATGGCCCCATTGCGTTCTGCTGCGGCCTCTATTATTTAGCTCCGTAATGGAAAGACTCTAATCTGCTGGAGTCAGTGGTGGGCTAAAAGCTTTGCCAGAAAAACCTCTGTTTGAAGTTTCTTGTCGCAAAAAAGGAAAGCATAAAAGGTTTTGTTGGAACAAGTTGTTCTCTGGCCCTCAATTTCAGCATTTTGCCTTGTGGGAGTCTAAGAAAATCAATCAGCAAATATGCCTGAGGAGATATAGAAAAAAACACCTAAGCAGGATTTCCCACAGTGGCAGAGGATGAGATCTGAAAAAAATCCTGCACAGATGGACCAAGGTAGTTTTGGCAACATCAGTGGACAAGGATGGAATGAGGTGGGATGATTTTGAGTTTTGCTTGGCAGTCATTCAGGCAGTGACTGATGGGCTGCAGACTCTAACAATGACGTAAAGGACATTCAGGGACTTGCTGAAACCCTTGGGGAAAAAAAAAACTGTTGGCAAAACATTGACATCAGGGATCCGCCAGCTACCCTGACATGAGGGTGGATGGGGTGTCGCGTTCAGTTACACACCACCCTCTGGCACAACCGTTTCCTCAAGTCATACTCAATATCTTCCAGAAAAAACAGGCCATATTTCCAAAGACAATCAGGAGCTTCTTCACCTATAACACTGTCGCTTTTCCTGTAAATTCCTACATGCTAACGCATCTGTACACCTATCTGGACAATAAGCAGACAGGGGTTACAGGGTTAAATAAATACAAGGGGAAATCTCTCACGTACTCAACACATGCCACTGAACCTGCTCTAAACCAACTCTGACACCAGAGTAAACAAGACGTGTACAGCCAGGAGAAAGCTGAGCCTGAGTGAGGATAGGATGGGAGGGAGGGATCAGAAATACAGAGGCAGAGATGGGCTGAGGGTGTTGACTGTAGAGGTGCACAATTAGAGGGTCTGGGATCGATCCATCCTAAATTAAACCAAACTGCAAATTAGAATAGAGCATTGAGTCTTTGGGAGGGATTGTGAAAGATCGAGTGATGGCAGGGGAAGAAAAACTAACCAGAAAAGAAAGAAGGGAGTAAAGTGAAGAAGCAAACAGAGTGAAGCAGGGTGGGACAAAGAGTGTTTTTATGATCCCGCAGATTGTTAACCCAGGCTCTAATTTTCTCCCTCTTGTGCATGGCACCAATGAAGTGTACACTTCACATTTCCCCATGTTATAGACAGGGCCGACAAAGCCCAGGCTTGTAAAATTAACAGCAAACACAAGAGACAACATCTGCACCGGCAGGGGACTGAGTTTGAAGGTACAAATCTCATTCCAGAGAGGAGATCTGTGGTGCAGCTGCACACTGGGCCCCTTTAGCAGCAAACAAACAACTGACACGAAGCCTAGGAGAGAAAATGTGTTCTGCTAATGCACATCTTCTGTGCGGAAAATAACACATCCTCATATGGGTTCCTCATTGCAAGAAGGTTTTGATAAGCAGAGGCTCAACAGCTTGTGATACAAAACATGATGGCTCACTGTCGCTAATGGCCGTGCACGCCTGTATGGGGGTGTTTTAAACTTTCTCTCTTCTTATTGTTTTCCCTGTAAATGGATGGTAAAATGATCTCTCAGTCAACTTGTGCTGTCAGATGCCCTGATAAACACATGCAGTGATAAAACATGCATTAATCTGCACTCCTACCCACATCATTCCAGCTCCTCTTTTTCTTCCCCTCATAAGCCAGCAGATGCACTTACAGTAAGAATGAAAGGGAGCAATTTTCATCAGCAGAGCAGCCGCAGTATTTTAAGATGGGTCCAATGTGGAGGGAAAGGAGGACGCACACTCTTTCACACACACCCATAAACATGCACACAGGCTCCTTTGTTCCCTCAGTGGTAGGGCCAGTGTCACTGTGGCGATGCCGTTCTCACCCACTCATCACTGCACTGTAGATATCGCCCACTTAGTGTGTGTATAAGCTTACGTGAGTGTGAGTGCACATGTCTGTCAATCCCTTAACTCCTCTAACAATAGGCCAACCTCTCCAAGGCAGTAATCAATTTGCGGGAACATTATGTAAGCTGTGTGGCCAGTTGGTCCCCTTGAAGGCTTTGGTTCACCTCCTGTCCACTCTCTCACAAGATAAGTTTGATGTATGATGTTGCACCACTGACGACGATTTCATTCAGACAAAACAACAGACCCCAGACGCGTATCTGTGTCTTTTGACCCGTATGTCAAGACACTTTAAGCTAACATCAAAGCTGAGTAGCACCTCACAGAGAGAAGAGAAGGGCTGTCGCGAAACACACCTGTTTTCGATCGTCCTGTTTGTGCTCAGGTTAGCTGGTATCTGAGGAATGTAAATTATATGCGGTTTGGTTTAGGCTGAAGCTCTGTCAGTGCTGTTGCAGACGATTGTGTGCAACCATTATAGACCCCCCACCCCCTCCTAAACATACACACACAAACCACCTCCTCTCTGTCTCTTTTTTCTTTCTCTCTTTCTCTCTCTTTCTCTGTCTTGTGTGATTACAGGGTCCAGGGAAGATGAGGTCTGACTTGGATAAATAAAGGTCTCAGGTTGAAGGGAGGGAGTGATGTGACCTTCCCCGCTAATGCAAAAAAAACAACAGAAAAAATCTGTGCTGCATGAGATCAAAAGCTAAGCTCTTTTTCCTGTTTATTCTTAACAGACATGATTATTAAAACAGGATGATGCATCATCTTTTTTCAGATGGAGAATCACATCAAGACAAGAGGCAAAGGAAGAGATTTTAACGATATGATAACCATTTTGTTTAGATAACAATGTCACGCTTCCTTGCTATTGGAAATATTTTTTTTTAAGGTTGCTCAGAGTCATTTTAGCAGATGTTTCCAACATCATCTTACTTCATATCCTATTTGTTTTAATGTGTTTATAGCCTTGATAAACTAGTTCTTATTATTTCAAATGTAGCAACAAATATAATTTTGCACATTTAAAGTTGGACTACCCTTCAGTTTCAGTCCCTCTCATAGCAGTTCAGACTGAAATGGGTATCTATAAAACATGCTTCAAAATATGTTCTGTATTATTATTAAATTCATTAGACAGAGGAACTTTTGTGAACCTGTGTCAACTATTATTGTCATTAAATGTTGATTTTCAAGTATTTGTGTCTTTTTCTGTGTTTCATTTAGGTGTTTTATTCCATGTTTGGTTTCTATCTGTCAATATATCATGTTTGACTTGATGCTAACATAAAAATACCTTGTCACTGTATGAACTAGAAAAAAACAAACAACACATGTCTGTGAATCTATCTAGATATCTTCAACAACCATTCCACATGGTCAAGTGTCATGTCAGCCGGGGGATCTTGAGCTTCATAGGCAGCTTTGAGGCCCCCTTTCAGTAATTGTTCCCTTCAGAAATATAACAACATGGTTTCTGGAAATTGGGCTTAACTTGATCAAATGTCTGAGTGAGGCTGAAAGCCATGGGTTGTGATTAAATGTAACTAAAGCAGACCGATGGTGGATGTCCCCCCTTTGGGCAGTGTAGAGAATTAGAGAGATGATGAGGTCCACAACAGAAAGAACAGTCAGGCATTTATGTTCAATAATAGGTAACTTTTACTTGCTCACTTGTTTGCAGTGGTGGATTAACAGACCCCATGTGTGCAGCACAAACATGCATCCATCTGCATTCAATGAAAATCCAGCGTGCTGGTTTGGAGAGAGTGGCAAACACATTAGTGAAAAGGCCCCAGCCTGTTTGTTTTGTCTATCTTCGTAAACTGCAGATGGAGGCCTGATTGGCCTGTTCCCTCAGCATTTTTTGCCAGGTTTAGATTTTTTTTTTACCTTATAAATCCAGGAAGAGCAAATCTCCTTTCCTCAAGCGACATACCAGTTAAGATATTTCAACTTAATCTCATGTTACACTGAATCGCCTTATGCCTTTCACTGGCTTCAGAACAAGCCCTAATCATAATCACCAGAGCACAATCATCTCATTTTTTGGGCTGTTGTTTCCAAACCTTTTAAAATCCTTTTAAAGTCATTATTATCTTGCCTGAGTGACCTGGTCAGAGTGTGAATAAAGCAGACATTTTCCAATGTATCAAATCACAAAAGGTCCTCAGATAAACCGCGAAAGAACGTAGTTCCAAGGACACAATAACAACAGCACAATAGGCTGCTACAGAGGACCACAGCGTTCACCATTCAGACCCCTTTTAACCAGCCACGTCTCCAGTTCCTGATCTTGACTATGAAAGCGATCCTTTTTCACTGTGGTTTTTGCTGCTATGGGAAGAGCAGCAATACTGGGAACCAGATGGCTCTGGTAAAAGACAGGGGGCATCCCACTGGCCTCTGTGAGAAGAGGATCCATTACTGAGGATCTATTGAGGGCCAACAGATTCAGTTTCATGGCATCGGCCGAGTGTGACCACCCCTCTGATGGCGTTGGCGGAGGGTTGGTGCCACGTAGGCTGCTGCAGGTTCAGGCCATTTGTGTTCACCTCAGGGAGCTGCATTCACCTCTGATGCAGGACAGACAACTAAATCAGGGCCTCTCTACGACTTAGGTTTCATCCCTTTTGAGTTCAAGCCTCTTTCAAAGGGCCTCGCGATGCAATGGGATATCACTGGCTCCACGGCTTGAGGGACAATAGCTGTTTGTGCAAACGGTTGACAGAGATGTTCCTGTGCACTTGTAAAGTGGGGTCCATGAACTGCTTAAGCTCATCGTTGGAGTATCACTGGTCCACTTAATGGATATTTATTTCCATATTCTTTCAAAAAGTGACCACACTGAAATGAGCTATCCGACCTCTGTTCTGCACTCTGATCCACTGCACATTTCACTGTCATGGCCTCTTTGCTCTTCCCACTACTGGCTTTGTTCCTTTGTTTGCTGTCCACTTAGCTGAGCCTGCTCCCTTCACTTGTCCAAATGTTTGCTCTGTCCACTTAGCCATGTCCACTTGCTTGGCCTTGTCAAATCAGTCCCGTCTGTAGGCGTTTCCTGCGAGGAGAAAAGGCGACAATTTGCCTCTTCGGCCACAAACTGCCGCAGCTGGACACAAACCAGACCCTGGGGCTCAGCAGCAAAATTACTCTCCATTTATTTAAAGTGGTTGCCATTACTCTACCGCACTACGGCACAGACCTCAGTGGCCCCGGCCCAACCATAACTGCAGTATAAAAAGAACTAAAGTTCGCCGGACAGGTCATGTCTCACACAGTAGCAATTCAATATCCTCCCGTTATGTTCTTGGTTACGCTTCTCAAAACTCAGAATTGCATGTGACACCACAAAAATACATGGTTGCTTTGAAAGTCAGTCTGTGGAGATTTTTACAAAAACACCCAACCAATCACTGGCGAGATGTTTGGAACATGTTACATGTTTGAATCAAAGAAAGAATAACAGCTAATTTACCTTAATCATACTATGTCAAAAGATTTATTAATAGTTTCTTCAAAAAGAGAAAGAGACAGGAAGCCAGAAGGGTTTTGAACATGCACCAAAACAAATCAAACCATAAGTTTAATCATTCTCCTTGAAATGCAGAAACAATGTCCCAGCCAATGTGCGCTTTTAGGGAATTGCAATACTGTATTTCCCTCTATCAACACGCCTAGAGCGGATGACATACTATTTTTATTTCACATCATTATATAAATCCAATATGAGCCACAAAGATTTTTTTTTTGTGTTATGTTTTCATGCGTCAGCCATTTCTTCCCCAGGGCCTTAAAACCTCCTTTAAAAATCCATTCTCCAGGAATTAAATTGAGTTTTGATAATGAAAACAATTGTTTGCTTGAGAGTTAATATCATTCATAAAAAAAACAAACAAACCTAGGACTCGATGGTATTTCATTACTGTTCTCTGACTATTTGATTTGGGGGG
>JAPTGW010000012.1:5117447-5128111 GCA_029814545.1 Apogonichthyoides opercularis
AAAATGTAAATAAAAACTAGTAACATATTTCTGAATGTCATTCATCAGCATTTTATGTACTTTTGTGTCATACAGACACATTTTTATAAAGCAGCAACAATGGGAAATTGTAGTTTTATGTAGGACAGATCCAGGCTAGCTGTTTGCCCTTGAGCTGAGCTAACTGTTATTTGGCTACAGCATCAGATTATATTAATAGCACAAACATGAGAGTCATCTCTTGGCAAAAAAGTCAATGGCCAGTTTCCCAACAGATGAACTGTTAGTTTAGAGTTGTGAGATGTAAAAAAGGTTAAGGTTTAAGGTAAGGTTTTAAAAAAATGACAGCATTCAATACATAAATGCTCATATGTGATGCATTTACATTAGTGAAACCCTGCGGACACAAAAACACAGACACCCGGGAGGTCAGACAGCCTGAGCCCAGAGTGTGGCGTTAATGTGAGTCATTCACACAGCCTCTCAGACAGCCTGTTGCCAGCTCTGTCTGGATCTCTGTGTGTTATCAGTGTGAACACTGCTGATTATGAGCCAAGGTGATTCATAAGGACATCTGGGGCAAATCTGTTCAGATTACCAAGTATAACTGATGGATGGGTTTCTCTAAAGCTCTACAGATGGCTGACACTTCTTTTAACTCATTTGACCTTAACTCATGTGTTTTACTTTGTTTAACAACAGTACCATTTAATTTGAAAGGAAAGATCTATCCTTGGTCTTAGGAGCAATTTTGTGATTTGGTGGTGTACTTGTCCTTAATCCTTCAATGACTGAGCAAAAATAGATGACACCATCTTGAGAAATTTTCACTAGATATTTTCTTTTACAGTTATTTGAAACACATCTGGTGTCAGTCCTCCAGAGTCAAATACAGTGTTGCATGAATTAATCTTAAGAGTCCAAAAATGTGTTAGTGTTTTAATTCCATGGTCCATTATCTCAAAAGGTGGTTTGGTTGAATGGGTTTTTGTTTGGATATTTGAAGTAAGATCTGTTGTTAAGCTCAAGAGATTTGAGATTTTAGATTTCAGATTTGCAAACAACTACATAACTCAGGTAATATAGAGAAATTGTTAAGGACATGACTCTGCTGACTGTATATAAGAAGTGGATGAACTTAAGTCACCCCATGGTTGTTGGACTGCTATTAGGAATCCAGAAAGTGACATTTTGAGCGTCATGTTCTTAGAGCCAGAACTGATCGTATGGGTAGTGCACAGAAACTGCAAGTGGTCATGGGTGAGCTAATGCTAAAGCCTAGCTTATTTGACTTCATCAAACATTTGCATGACAAAATCATTTGATGGTCTAGTTTTTATAAATTAATCACAGCTACAGTGTATCTGTCAAAAAATAGCTTTATTCAATAAATGAGTTGTCAATCAAAATCAAAGTTTTCTATTAGCTGTAAAATGTTATTAATGGAGAAATTATTTAAAGATGCACCACCAAGACACATGTTGGAGGGCTTGGCTATGACAAATGAGACTAGAATGACTCCTTGGGAATAAAAAAATGAAAAAAAATTGTAAAGAGAAGTTCAGTATAAGTCGATGGGATCCAGGGCTTTTTGGAGCAGAATCTAGTGGCCATTCTGCACATTTAAGATACTGCATTGACTTCAGTTTCAACTGCAGTCCTTGCACCAATCACAAAAACTCATCTACTCAGTAGCCTGCCTTTGCACTCATGCACCATTCTAGTCTCTGCCTAGACTAGGTCTTGTTAAGAGGTATGTGTAAACATCTATGAACTTAACCACACTTAACAAAACTTACAAGTATCAGGAACTCATTTTCTGCAGCGATTCTAAAGCTAACAAGAAATTTGCTTGTGGCTGAGGGAAATTTGGAAATGCTAACTTCTAGCTAACCTGCAAAAAATACAGCTCTGGAAAAAATTAAGAGACCACTGCAATTTCCTCTGAAATCTGCATGTATGACAGCCATTCCATTCCTGTGTCTGTTCAACCCAGGCACACCTTATTCTACTTAATAAACACCTGATCCATGTCTTATTTAAGAAGGAGAAGTATAAACACCACTACTGTGGCCATCACTCTCTTCTTACAATAGGCAAAAACAGTGCTATTAGTAGCGCAAAAGTAATTGGAATCCAAAAATAACTATTGAAAACTACTCAACTTCTGCTCTGACAATGTTCTCAAACTCTGAGGAGTGGTTTTTCTATCAGGACAATGCTCCTTGCCTCAGCCAGGTCAATAAAGGTGTGGATGACAGACCAGATGAAGACCCTGTCATGGCCAGCCCAATCTCCCGACCTGAACCGGTTTTAAAAACTTCTGGAGGAAGATGGATGGTCACAAGCCATCGAACATTGCTGAGCTTCTTGAATTTCTATGCCAGGAGCTGCATAAAGTTATCCAACAGCAATGGTGAAGAGCCAAAACACTTTATCTATCTTTATAATCTTTATCTATCTATTAAGACATTTCTTACTTTGATGTTGATATTAATTTCAATACATTTATACATTTTTCAAAAAAAGTCATAGATTGTTCATTTTGACAGGCTAGCAGGTAATGTCAGCTGAATAATTGCCAACAGCTTTTTCCTGCTCCATATTATTATATTGGCTGACCTTTGATTTTTACACCAGCAAAAATAAACAAGTCAGTAAAAGATGTGTGATAAAAAGGATTGTCACTAACCATAAGAGCTTTTCTTCTCCTCGGGCGTGCTTTGAGAACTGGGAAAGAGCACTTTGCTGGTAGAACTCCCATTAGGCAAATCCACATCTAGCCTCGGGAGAGAGATGGCATTTTTGATGATGGGAGAAACGGCCGGCGGTGGTGGCGACAGATCCTTGGCTCCTTCTCTGGGTCGGTTGTCTGAGCTTCTCCTGATCTGACGGATTGTCCTGGAGAAGAATGCTCCAATCTTGTTATCAGGGGTAGAGACTGAATCTGTATCCTCGTTGTTGCCGTTGGCTGTCCCACCATGGTTGCTGAGGAAGGAGGTGTCTCCAAACACATCGCCTCCACGGCCCACATGCATAGTGTGGCGAAAATCACCCAGAGGAGGGCTAATCATGTCCACAGTGAGATCACTTTTAAAACGACGTTTGCTGTGGGAGTGTGTCACCAGACCTTTTAGGCCGGAAAGCTTTTCCTGAAGATTCATGGTCATAGATGGTGACAGGTTTAGTATTTATTTAAAAGATGAAAAAAAAAAAAAAAAAAAAATCTGGAATCAACTTTAATCCAACTGAATGGCAAAGCAGGAATCTACTCTTCTTCTGTGTGATTTTTATTTTTTTTCTGAAGCCCAAAGTATGGAGAAAATGTGCTTTATTCCAAGATCTTGAATCCTTCTAAAGCTGAAAAATTAAGCTCCAGGGAAGCATTGCCAAATAGTTCACTGGCTATTATCTCTGTTTATCATGCGCAAGCCAAATTCTGTCCCACTCTTTGTACCTTAATGTCATGCATAGCTGGCTGAATTAAACGCACATAAATTGAGGAGAACACTATGCAGTTGTGTTCCTGGAACCAGCTGGGCCTGTTGGAATGTGGTAAGATCACCTGGTTTCCCTGCTTGCTTTTGGGCTTTAGCTTTCTCAACATCAGCTCAGAAAGTGGTCCGAGTCCAGCTGCAAACTGTTCTGTGGTTGCACCATAGAGCCATCATCTATTGAGAGTAAAAACAGGCAAAACAAAACAGTCCATCTTTAAAATGTAGACAAGGATGTATTAGATTTTGAGGGTTGTTGAGAGAAATAGATGACATTTGCTGTTTATTCTGTGGTGCTTGTAGTTGGGACTCAGTGAAAGACCAAACTCTTTCCTATTTTCAATGCTGCATTTAGTTGTAACGTAACCTCACTGCATTTTGGACAGATCCATCTATCCACAAGTTTTTAGGATTCCAAGTTACAAAGGTCTGCTGGTCTGGAACCATCTAAATTTAGACCACAGTCACTCCTCTGTGCAACAAAACCAAAGTCTGCCATTAAAAGGGACATACTTTCAAGGAATTCCTGCTTCCATTTTGTCCTACTTTATCTGTCAGAAGGTTTGACAAAGTTTGTTTTTACTTGACAGACACACTCTTACCACAGAGCAGCAGCCCTCATTCAGCAGGCTTCTATTTGTTTATAAACAGGCAAAGGATGCTCCGCAAGATAGGAAGAGATAGCCAAAATTTCCTGATAAGAAAATTACAGCCGCAGCTTATTAGTGCTGCTACTGCATGTGTAAGTCTATAATGAGGCCAGGCAAAAAAAAATATTTTCCTCATGTGTTGTTCTTTGCCAGCAGAGTAATGGATATCCAATTCTTAAATATTTTGATAGTATAAAGCGGCTTTGACAAGGACCTCTGGTTCTCTTTAAAAGTTTTCCACTGCAGCAGCTAAATGTCCCTGGGCCTCCCACACATGCACAGCCCCGTCTAACTTCATTAATGACCTGCTATGGTTCGTGACATGGGGATTGCGTCAGGTCCAAGGCAGCCCTTCTAATTTGCTTCTGACCACAAGTCCCAGGCCCTCTGCTCCACTTCCCCCTGGGCTAGCGTTTTAAGAAGGGGCATCTGGGAGAGGAGAGGGAGGAGGCATGCCACATACCAGCGCCACACAGGGCTATATCGACACTCACAAACGGACCACAGGGACCAGTATACTGAGGTGTGATGTTGAATACGAGAGCCTACAAGGTTTTTGTGCAGGTTCTTATGAACACCACTCATGTGACAGGACACTTATGGCCTAAAACCCCCTGAAACCACAGTCTCAGATTAGAGTGGGAAATAACCAAGTACAAATACATTACGACTATACTTAAGTGGAATTTTCAGATATATGTATTTCATGAGAGAGAGATGAGAAAATATAGCAAGATGTAACAAAACTATCAATCTGCAACTGCAATCTTATTTAACAAGATGAAACCACGTGACAAGACAAAAAATTATATATGATGAAAATAAAACCTGTAAAGAAACCACATTTTTTCTTCCATAAATGCCAGAGCCTGCTCTATTTTTTTTACTTGACAAAAACAGAGTTGACTCAGCACCTCTACTTTTGTCAAAGTTAGTATCTCCACTTCTAGTGTTAATAAAGCATGTACTTTTGCCACCTCTGACTTAGATGGTAAGGTACTTATTGTCTTCCATATATGGGAAAACATTTGACTTGTGTATCAGGTTTAAGCCAAAAAGCCTCAGCCTAATTGATAACCAGCAGTATGACAGGAATACACATGGAGCCATTAATTATTGTGGCTGTACTTACGGAAAGCTCAGGTGTTTAGATTTTTCCTGTAATCCTGTTAAATACCTTTGACTACAGCTCAGAAGGGGTCACCCCCATCGGACTCCTCTAATGTTTTTGTCTGTTTTTGTCTTATCTGCTCATATGCTTCTAACCATCTGAATTGTGATCTCCTCTTCTTTGCCTGTACTTCAGAGTACTGTTCAGAGTTACAAAAATACAGCATCCAACCCCCTCAGGCATCAGAGAAATATAAAAGCAACACAAGGATGAACAAACATCTTGAGTCTTTAAAAGGTAATCATTTAGCTGTAATAGACCTGTAATAGCTGTAATAGAGGCAGCTGTCTGCATCCTTAACACTCCAGAACAATGGGACCACTCAACAGGGGGGAGTTGGACATACCCTGGATTATCTCCTAATCCTTCATCTCCTCCGTTCCCCCTCTTAGTAGGGTGCCTTGTTTGGAGATTGGCCTGCCTGCTCCGAGTCCAGGCAGCTTGTCCTGTTGTTGAAGTCCTGTCAAAGAGGAAGCATAATTGAAAATGAATTTGAGTAAGGGAGGGAGTTGACTGAAACTGAAGGGAGGCCGGGTGAGAAATGATGGAAGGAGGCAGGGGGTGGAAAAAAAATGAGTGAAGGAAAGGATGGCAAATTGGGACTAAAATAGGGAAGAAAGATAAACAGGGACACTAAAACTAGCAGTTAATGAACCATACCAAAGAAACATCCTATTTAGTAATACCTTATAGATCAGTAATAACATAATTACTGGATTAGCCGCAAGTTAGCATTACTGCTTGTGCTTTTGTACAGTTTGCGATATCCAACATTTTCAGCCTTTTCTTGTTTAGAAAGTGTTTATCTGTAGAGTTTAATTTAGTACTATTATATATTAACTGTATTGAAACACTGAGGGCTTGTACAAGTAATAGCACTGATTTAACTACTTAACTGCAGTAAAAGTGAAAAAGTACATACTCTGACATGTGGTTAAGGGGGAAATTTTGCCTTTTTCATCTTGTTGCATTTATTATTTATATTTTTATTGTTTATTATGTCTTTTTTAGATTCAGTATTGCAAAGTCCAGCATACTACAAAGGGTGTGTTTTGTCTTGTTACATCCAATAAACTGTTTTTACTGTTATTTTCATTTCTTTATTAGGTGTGTGTGATATGCACCAATGGATAAACCAAATGATCCTCTTTTCTATGTGTCCTACTGGGTTCAAAATGTTGTGAAGGCATTCCGTATTTCAATATAAAATTAATAATAATGATGAAAAATGATTCCATTAAAATGCATTAACACTAAAGTAATGACTCTATTATGACAATGTAAAAAGTATAAAATAGAAATATCAAAGTTGGAAAAGTCTACCTACATAGGGTAATGGTACCGTAAAGGATTTGTACGTCGTCTCTCCCCACCTGTGAGCATTATGCAATTGTTCTATGCATGGTACAGTACTCAAAACACTGCACATATTTTTTTTTTTCATACTATACTTCTAAATACCTGTATGTTCCTCATTCTTTATTTTGAAATGAAAGCATTAATGCATTTACTGATCAAAATGCATCTTAATCCAGAAAATCTTCCTTTAGTCTTCAAATGTGGCTTCAATTCCTAACATTTACATGAAATTTTCAGAGTTTACATTTACATTTTATTTACTCTTAATTTTGCAGTATCAAGAGTACAATACGGGTGTAGTTTCAGGTACTTTTCACAGATCTCTCCAAAGGCAGTGAGAGTGTATAAAATCTAGCCCTTGTGCAGTCCTTGGGGTCAATTTGACCCCATTCCACTGCCTTCATCTATGGGATGTGGATGTGGAAGGCCGCACAAGGGCTAGTAATGACTCATCAGAAGGTCATATATCAACTCTGATGGGGAAAACTGTCCTGTTGCAGCCCCATGCTGACACAATGAGAACAATTGTACGCTAAAAGTATGACTTAATTGTCATTTCTATTGTTTTTGGAAACATTCACCATTTAGGGGATTTTGGTGCATCCATACATCACAGACAGACTGAATAAAATATTTCCATGTTACTAGCAAGCATTGGCTTGAGGTGGTTTTGCTAGATATAAACCAGAGTTACCATGTTTTAATAGGAGCAGTGTGTGTCATGTGTGCGTGTGTGTGAGAGGAAACACATTCCTCAACAGAGCATCAGTTGAGTGTAGTCTTTCTCTCGATTATGTCCACCAAACATCCTTCTTCTCGACCTCAGCACTGATTGAAACCATGTTTGTGTTTGAATCTCCATTTCAATTTTCTTTCACCATCTTTGCAAACTTACATCTTTTTCTCTACTTCTTTTCCTCATTTTTCCTTTTATTCCTTGTTCCTTTCTTCTCCTTATCTCATATTACATGCTTAAATACAAAATGAGCCTCTAACCATGTAATTTAGTGCCTTGTATATGTGATAGCTAACGTCAAAACTTTATTGCATTCATTTAAAATTAAGTATCAATCCAAATTCAAATACAGTAAACTGAAGATGTGTAAGTTTATATAACCTTTCTAACATTGGGACTGAATTGGTTGTGATCAAAATAGAAATGTATTACATAATTAATTTCATAAACCAATCACATGAAGATCCCAGTCAGTTGCCCTATCCAAATCATCTAGCTAACATCAGATCCTAATGCCAGCTACTAGATAACTCACCATTAGGCTAACTATCTACTACTGTAACATTGAGCTATATGTTGGATGTAACTGAATAATTATCATGTTGATAATTCAGCATATTAGACTATATTTAAGGTTCAATCAATCAATCGATCAATCAATCAAATGTTATTTATATAGTGCCAACTCATAACAAAAGTTATCTCATGACACTTTACACATAGAGCTGGTTGAAACCACTCAAGCCAATAGAGTTATCTGACTAGCCTACAAACTTTATATATTTAACCCATTTAGCTTGTTCCTACTGTTAGTTACTAACTGCTAGTTAAGTATACACCTAGATATCTGTCCACTCATGCAACGTGAATGTTAAGCTCTATATTGTATGTAAGTGAATAATTAGCATGTTGATAATATAACATATTAGACTATGTTTAAGGTTATCTGAATAGCTTACACAATTTGCTAACACATTTAGCCCATTTAACTCATCTGTATCAGTAGCTACTACTGGCTAGCCAAGTATCCATATAGGTATTGTATGGAACTGCATAATTAGTGTGTTGGCAAGTCACATTTTGCCTGTGGAGTAGCTTCTTTTTACATAAATCTACTATCTACTAACTAATTATCATCTACCTCGCCACTAAAGTAATGTCAAGCTATAAGTTATATGTAATACCAATATGTACTGGACAATTAGTATGTTAATAATTCAGTATGTTATTTGAATATATTTATATTTACCTAACAAGCTGACACACTTTTCTAACACATTTATCCCTAGTCATGGTGTAGCTTGTCCCTACCATTAGGCCTGTTAGCTAACTATATGTTTCACTGTATTTTTACTACACAAAATATCTATTTGCTAATGTAATTTATACATTATACGTGACTATCTTATTAGTGTGTTATTAGAGTATGTTTAATTTTATCTAACTAGCTAACATACTTGGCTAACACATTTAACCCAGTGATGGTGCAGCTAATAGGCCTATTGTTAGTAAGATGCCACTCAAAACTGCACTGAACTTCCACGAGCTCCATCATGGTGTAAACGGCAAAATGTGCTGTTGAACTAGATTTTCTGATGGTCATGAAAGTTTATTTTCTTTCTAATTTTTGTGTGAAAGGCACACTGAACTTTGACATATCTATTTTAAACTATCACGCAGGCATTTTTATTATTCCAAGCCAAATTTCTAACCTTAAAGCTTTCCTCTCTTACCCTATACTGTAGAACTGTTTTTATTACTTTGTTTTGTCATCATTTATTTCCCAAATTTGATTTTAAGTACCTTTTATGACATAAGGATACTTTAACTACTTCACCAAAACACAGACATACAGACACATTGTCTATTTGCGTCAACTTTAACTAAAAATGGTTACTCCGCTACAAGTAGAATCGGTGATGGACTTTTCTCCCAGTTCTTTCCCTCCCCTTTCTGTCTGTATCACTCCTTTCCCTCTCATGTCCTTCACTCACTAACCCTGCTAACCAGGTGAACAAACATACAAGATAAGGCCACATTTTTCAGGCTCACCCCTTTGACTTTCAATTACGTTCCTATTTTCGCCATCTATGCTCAGTCTCAATCCAAGCAAAACACCGCTACACTTCCTCCTTCACCATGAAAACATTTCATGCTTCAACAAATATCCATACTCTCTGAGGCTCTGGGCTTCCTGTATCTGCTGGAACTGGCAGTACTGATTTTGCCCTCTTTGTTGTGTCTTTTCTTTCTGGTTGCATCTCTTTGAACAGAAACCTATTCCTCTCTTCCCCTACTCACACTCATACACATTCTTTGCATTTAACAAATCATTAAACTAAAATTGAAGACTGAGATTGATCTAAAACATCCATTTACTGCCTTGTGCCTTTCAACAGACAAAAAGTGTCATTGTTAAAATTAAATAAAAATTCTGAATTGGTATAGCTCTAATAAACATACAACTCTGGTGCTTCATACTTAAATTTCAAAGCAATCATTTATGCAACAACAATCTTTATGGCAAAAAAGATCAGATTTTGTTCATTGTGCTCCAATCGCTTTCACAATTTATCATGTCAGTGCAAAATATCATAAAAGCGGGATGTTTCAAGAAGACTGGGGAGTTTGGAGTCTAGCCAAAGGCAGGAACACTTTGTATTCATCTTTGCCAAGTTCCCATGCAGTCAGATTTCCTGTGTAACCTGGTTTCTTATGAGCATAAAGATTTCCTTTGAATGACCACACAAATAAAACTGATGTGAGCTTTTGATATCAGACTTGAACCTGAAGAAACTGCCCAAACCCACATTCAGCCTTCAGTTAAGTCTGTTTCTAAATATCTGAGTCATAAACAAACCAAAGCACTCTGTAAGGATTTACAAATTATCTGATCCAGTGACTCTATTCAGGATTTTTTTATTAGTACTATTATGTTTTAATTCAATATGTATTCAAATATGTACATTTCATAACATATTATGTTTCTGTCTGGAGACCTTTGAACTTCCAATTTCTGTAATCTCCAAGTCAGTAAGTTTTGGGTTAATGGTCCGTTGAAGGTCTGGTTCATACAAGCTTCAGAGATTTTCACACTTCATTCTTGACATAAAATCACCAAAACACAATTTTTTCGTACCTTAAAGGTTAAGTGTGAGATGTTTAGTTACATCTAGCAGTTAAATTACAGATTACAACCAATAGTCCATGAGCCCAACCCAGAATTTTGACTTTTTGGTACCACCCGGGGTGGCAAAACCTATCATTGTTTTTTT
>JAPTGW010000012.1:7054150-7064509 GCA_029814545.1 Apogonichthyoides opercularis
GCGCCCGGGCCCCCCCCCCCCCCGTTTGTTGCAGCGAAGTTAACTCATTATCCAGTGTCTTTGATAAATAAAAAATTATTGAGTCCGGCAAACTTATCGAGCTCATTTTTAATTACCGTGCGATTAATTGATTTATTGATTATTGCGATAGGCCTAGTAACACCCAATAAAGTATCAAAGTATTCTGATACCTTTTCAATGTTGGATCACTCTCACTCTTACTGACTCCACCTGAGGCTCCCAATAAAATTCTGTATCTATTTCAAAATACTCCTAATTACTTTAAAGGCCCTGCACAACCTCGACCCCAGTTACATTTCTGACCTCCCAGTTCCCTACTCACCCCCAAGACCACTCTGCTCATCAAACCTGAACCTCTTCTCCAACTTATCAGACAGAAGGTGACCGTGCTTTTGCAATTCTGGCCCCAACCCTCTGGAATGGTCTTCCCCATTCCATCAGATTCCATAGATGGCTTCAAGCGACTCCTAAAAACTCACTTCTATAAAGAAGCCTTTCAGTAAACCAGGACAGTGTAATGTGTGTGTGCGTATGCATATATTTGAGTATGGAGGTGTGTTTACATCTGTATTGTGTCTGTGTACTTCTGTGTTGCGTGTTGGTTATGGGTCTGTCTAAGGAGTTGTTTGTGACATAAGTGGACATGGTGTTCATTCAGTGTGTGTTGCTTATGTCAGAAAGTTTGTGTCTGCATGTTTAAACTGTTTTCTTATTCTTGTCTTTCCTAACTATTTGTTCAAATTTAACTCTCCTTATGTGAAGCACTTTGTAAAATGTTTTAAAAAATTGCTATATAAATAAAGTTTTACTTACTTGCATTTACTCCTCTGATTCCTAGCTCAGCCAATAACCATTAAAATGAAACCCTCAGTTGTGTGTTTAGGGAAAATTAAATCTTCTGGAGAGAATTTCTTCACCATGTGTTGAAAATGTCAGTTATGGGATCATAATATCACCTCCTGGTATATCAAGTCATTGCCAATTTCAAACATACAAATAAAACAAAGCAGTTAACTCTAAATAAAGGGTGTGTCAATCTTCCTCAGGGAAATCTGTCTGTGTTGTTAGCAGCTCATTACGGTAACAAAGAACTTAAATACATAACCGTGTAAACTGAGACGGAACAACAACACTAGTAGTCTCCACTTAACTAGGTACACACTGTTCCCTACCATACCTAGAGTGTTTATACAGATTCAGGCAGCGCTAAATGGTTTCTTCGGTTGAAGGCTTCACTATATTTGAGTGGATGATTGTTAGGTGTTTGTTGTGTTGTTCTTGCTCCCTGGAAACATCCACTTTCTTCGACCACAATAAAAACTGGCCTGTGGCATTTTGGCCTTAATTAGTTCACACAGTCTGTTTTGTTTATTTACATTTGAAAGACTCTACAACATCTGTCAGACTGTATGAACCAGATCTATACATAGACGCCACACGCCTGTCATTACCGCCCTGCTGCAAATACATTAGAAAACCACCTGCTGTTTTTTCTTCCCCTGTATTGTTTTTGTCTGGCTGTGCCTTAGTGATCCTGCTCTGCATTTATTGGAGTTGAAGAGCAGGACAATGATGTGCATTTTTTTCCCCGTTGGGCTTAAATTTGACCCCCCCCCCCCACTTAGTTTTTTTTGATGAAAATATACTGTATCCTCACTGACTCTGATAGGCCTTTTCTAGCAATATGGAACAGGAACCCAATTTCAAACTGTTCACAGAATTTCACCAAAAATAAATTGGTTCAGAATCCGAAACCTAAAAATAGTAAATTCTCCCTTGAGCTGAAGAGTGAACTGTTGTGGGTGAATGATGCTCTACAGGTTAGCGAGAGAGAGGAAAGAGATCATGAGAATACAGCAGAAGCTGAAAGTTGTTGGAAAAAAGAATGTCAAATAAACCTTGGAATTGATGGCTAGAATGGTTTCACTCAAAATCTGTGGAAATGTGTGCAGATAGAACTACAATTAATTTCTAATACTGATATATATTAGGACTTCAGTAAAAGAAACCAGTAGAATGCAAAAACTGAACAGTCTTGAAGGCTCATTGAGAAATACTTTGTGAAATCTAGTGATGAAGTTGTCTGTAGTGAGCTTGTTTGCTAAGGCACTATATTTCTACATTAAAATATTCAAAAACAACCTAAGTGTCATTAACATGTTTAGAATTAAGAATTATGTCCAAGATGCCCATGTGTACTGCAAAGATCCAAACTGAATTTATTCACAGCCATAGGCCGACATGTCGCAGTAAATGTATGTGACCACTAGATGGAGTTACTAAATCTCCTACGTTGATGAAAAATAAGTTTATATTTCTTCGTAATAATATAAACTCAGAAACAAAATTATTTAACAGCAAGTATCAGGCATTAGAGTATAGATATGTTTAGACGAGGAAGCTTATTATTGTTTTTAATTTTTTACGAAGAGGTGGGAGTTTGTAAGTTATACTTCTCACTCCTTTTCAAATATTTATTTTATGTCTTGTGTTTAAATGTTTTGTCTGATTATTTTCTTCTATTTTTTTTAACATTCATATTCAAAATAAATACTTGAATCAATCAAAGCCAACGCCGATTTGACAAGAACCATAAAGAAACAACTTTTAATAGTAAATAAAAACTAATAAATATTAGAGGTACTGTTGTTTTCATCACTGGAAACAGCCCTATATTAAAAGTATGGAGTTCCACGCTAAAATCAGTGTTATTTCTACATGGGTCAGTTCAATTATGAAGTATATGTAGCCGTAAAGGTACCATGTTATGCTGTCATGTTTACTGCTATTTGTTGAGCCATGGTTCAAATTAAACTGTGACAGTTCTGAACTTGCTCGGACAGTTCCAAACAGATCTTTAGTGCAGCTACTGAAAATACAAACTGTACAGAAAATGAAGGCAAATTGTGGTTTTACTTGGCTGTTTTCTGTCTAAATACAAAGGTAAGCTAACAGAGTTATAATGTAAACTATCAGCTGATGCAGCACGTGAAGATCATAAGACAGGAGATGACACCATAGTACAGTTCTATGTGAACAATGACTCTCTTAAATCTTAGAGATTTAATGAGGAGTCAACTTGCCTTAAAGTTTGGCTGCGCAAAGCATCGTGCAACAGCAATCATGGAAGCAGTGAGAGGGCCAGAGACACCGATGGTAGTCAGGAACTCGGAGATATTGGGCGTCAGACGGAATGGAACGGGCCGGTTGGCATCCAGGTCACCTGTGGCGTCATTTATGTCAAAGCGGAAGTAGGAAACGTTCAACTTGCCCGTGTCCTGGAAGCAGAGGGCAAGAGTAATGTGCATAAATGACGGAGAACAAGTTAAATAAAGCAACAGCATTATTCACCTGTGTCTGCTTATGGGCACATGCAAAAAAATTTAAATTATTTTGAAACACTCTGAACTCCTGTGTTGTTTAAATTCATCTTAGCTCTATAAGGGAAGGCTGGGGCAGGTATATAACAAGCTCACACAGATGAAATGGCTGCTGTTATTGATCTGCCTGCCCCAGACACAGTAACACGTCAAACTATCAGCAGCAGAACATCTATAATCCTCAATGCACCCCCTCTTCTCCACTGTCACTCCCTGCTGACTTAAATATATACAGCCAAGTTTTCATCTTTAAGCCTGCATTTATGTGCAAAAGGACTGCTACACGAGTGGCCAATCTGAAGAGATAAGCTCCCTTATATGAAAAGGTGAGTAGCTCTGACAGATTTATAGCAGAGCATTTCAATCCTCTGTCTCGCTTCTTCCCCTCCCACCATCCTCCCTCTATAACTCGCCCCTTCTCTCTTTTTTTTTTTCTCTCCTGTTGTCATTTTCTCATTGAGGCCCTAGTAGAGGTCCTCTAGGCAGTAGGCTAGGACACCAGCAAAACCCCCAGGAGGTTCCGATAAGCCCGCAGAGAGGTGGCGGTGGAGGCAGAATGCTAATCAGCTCAATGGTGACCAGCGCTGGCGTTATTCTGGGGGCTGGTGTAAATGTAATGATGCAACATTAGTGTGTCACATTAAGTGATGGCCGGATGTGAACTGAGACTGTGAGAAATGACAGATATTAGGTCATTTTCCAGACAAATGTCACCAACTGCAGAGGAGATACAGTGATAAGTATACAAAAGGAAATGCAACAGATTCTCAGGAGGTTACGTGGCGGCAGATAGCTATACTTGTGAAGACAGCTGCTGAAAAAAAAAATTAAGTCTTTAACTGAATTACAGCCTGATGACAAGATGGATTTCATAAACACAATGCCTTTGTTTTGCTGAAGCTTTATAGCACCACTTTATACTTTCTAATTCGAAAGGAGGAGGTGGCATCTATTTAGGCAGGGTGGGGCACAGTGTTATGGCTGTGATGTCCTGTCCTTGCACTCTCTCTATTTGTGTGTGTGTTTTTTATGTGTGTACACTCTCCGCTCCGTAATCCTCCTGTGTCTAATGGGATCTGCGGAGTGGAACAGGCAGAGAGGGGGCTTAATACCAGCGCTTAGCTGCCCAGAGGAACGCCTGTCAGCAAAGGCCGATTAGGATCAGAGGGGAGGGGTGGCCGACTGACACAATCATCTTTAATAATGACTTTGAGAAAGCTGTCTGCAGACCCTGAGCGCCAGACGGATGCGTGCAGAGTGAGAGGCACACACAAACACAGCTTCTTCAAATTGAAACGTCTTTGATAGCTGTAGAGCCGCGGGACTGAATATAACGTTCTGTCAAAACATCCTTCGCATTGACAGTGGCTGGCTGACTGATAGGCCAAGCGTGAATGTCATTGGGGAGAACGGTAATTCATACAGCCAGATATGGAGAGGGTAATAGTGATCTCTTAATGCATCTGTGTATGAGTGTATATCTATTGAATTAGCCACTTGCCCTTGGCAGTAACACATGTCTATGTGGGTCTCTTACCTGTGCTATCTGCAGCATCTCGGGGTTCAGCCTGTTCAGGTGGAGCATGAACTCAGCCAGGCCAATGAGAGCCAGCTGGATGGTGAACATCTTGCGGAAGGTCCAGTAATCAGTGGCGTTGGGGAAGGTGTGGAGAGCCCACTCCTTCAACATGCTGCGAGGCACCATGTTCCCCTGCACCTCCTTCAAAATGTCCCGCAGAACCTGAGGTGGCGAGAAAGACAGGAGAAGTTATGGAAGACAATGTCAAAAAATTATGAGCCAAAACTGAGCAGATGAAATCCAATGGGCCAAATCCTGCATAGTTGTTTGTTATGGATTTCTCTTATTCCACAGCCAAATATTTTATTTAAGGCTGTGTGATTTGACAAATATCTAGTGATGACAGAAAACAAATGTGTAACAGGAGGACTTTGATCTGTTAAGACAAAATAAGGAGCTTGTACCTGAAAAAGGATCCATTTCTGTTGTATAGATGTGCTTGTAAATGTCGGACACAAACCAGAAAACCACTATGTTCCACATTACACTCCAAAGAAGTCCCCAAATCAGACTGAAACTACACTAACTTATTTTAAATATTAAAAATGATTAAAGGGGTGGTTTCTATAGTTTTGTCCATAGTCATACTTTAGGCCTCTATTAATTTGCTTACGACTGTAATTGAAAAGTTCTTTCTGTTTATCTTTTTAAATAAAATGGTATATTTTGTTATATGGTTGACTGAAAATTTGCAAGATTACAATTAAAAAGAGAAAAATAATCAAATATGAGTCACTCAAAATATGATAGGTTTTTATCTGTAGAAACAAATTATTGATAATCTTGGTTGACACAACCACTATTGGTACAGCCCATAAACCAAAAGCAGACATTTAGAGATAAGGATTTTCCATCTAAGACATTAATAATTTTCATCAGGCTTTTCCAGCTAAGGATCAAAGTATAGAGAGGGTCAGCAAGCACGCAAGCGACATCTGTAATAGATGAGGTACAGATGGAGTGTTCTTCACCACCAAAGAATGCTAAAAGAAAAGACAGCAATGCAAAACTTTATTCCAGGCACAAACGATACAAAAGAAAATCCAATTTTTTTAGGAACTGATTTTGATGGATTGTTTGGTTGATAACAACCCCATAAAAGAAGCTGCCTTGATTTTAAGAGTCTGAAAACCAAAATCAAAAGTGAAAGACAAGAGTGATGAATATAGCAATTACTCAAGCAGAACACATCTATTATAAACTGACTGAGGAAAAGGTTTGGCTGACCAACGGACAAAGGCTCTAACAAATCAAACCTATTGAGTTTTGCCAGAGAAACCTCTACTCAAGTAAAATTTAGTCTGGCTTCTGAATGATGCTGTGTATGTGTATAGTTACATGGTCGTCTCAGTACCTGGTGGCTGGCCTGTGTGCCTCTGGCCTGCACAGTTGCCAGACGGTCATAATATCTTGAAATGGGGTTGTCATGCTCAATTCCCTTCTTGGCACAGCGCTGTTTGTAGATTTCCACCAGTGACAGAGATGAAGGGTTGTCTTCCACCAGCCGCATCTGAGGCGACACTGCCACCACTCGGGGCACTAGACAGATGAGGGAGAGGAAGACGACAGGATAGAGGTGGGAAGGAGATGGAGCAGGAGGAAATAAGATGGAGGGTAGCCCAGGAGGAGTAGAGTGGGAGGAAGGAGGTAAGGAAGAGGCAAAACCAAGTCAGTAACAAACAAACTGAAAATATTTGGTTGTGCTCAAGCAAACACTCTCTGTTTCACCACAGTGTAAACCACAGATCTAAACCTACAACTAAAATACTCCAGAGTTGGGAAACATCTGCACTGAAGGCTTAACCATTGATCAACACAAGCAGGGTCAGAGGAGGTAAAAGGCAGAGGATGGGTGACGCACTGAAAGCAGTCTAAACATTTACATATACTGGCAGCTCAAATCAAATCAATATCCGCCATTCCAGTTGGGAGGAAATGGGTTGGAAGGGACCGCTGAATTCCCCGTCCATATTTCCTCTTAAACAAACCAATCAAGTGTATAAATGGAGAGTGGGCAAACATCTGGGTGGAGGTAAACCACAGGGGGATGACAGGAGAGGAAATAGTGCTTGAAAGCAAATTGAAATTGCATGGCAAGAGAAACAGACACATCTAGAAGAGGGTGACGAAAGGAAGAGGTGGACGTCAATTGTTCTTACTGCACTAAAACCAAGTTGTATTTGCATCAGTGTTATTCCATGAACTTGCAGAAGTATTGTGTTTAACTATTGGGTTTGGAAAGGGTAAAAAACACAAAAAAAAAAAAAAAAGAGTCTCAAAAGGATTGTAAGTGCTCACAGCTTCAGTGAGTGATAGTTTTGGCATCAATCATCAAAAATCCACAATTGAAAGGTTTGACAGGACTCTCAACCATCTCCTTTAGACTGAGGGTACAGTAGGTTCAATATCTGACAACTTAAATCACCAGTCACTGATAAGATTCTGTCAGACATAATTCTATTGCTTCTCTGTCACAGCAGCAACACAGCAGCGCCCATAACTGTGATATTAAGGCATCAGTCTTCCATGACAGCATCAGGTCATGTATCTTTATATTTAGTTTCATGATTTGGACAGAGAGGAGACAACAACAGAAGCAAGGTGTAAGTTTTCCAAATCTTGTTTCTGCAGCTTTAATGGGAGATGGACACACCCTTTCAAGATCTTTTAACTCTTTTCACTCAAATGATTGATCAGCTCCTTTCCCTGGTGTCTATGTAGATGTTGCCATAAAGAACAATACACTGATTATGAGTCCAAATGCTAGTTCTCAATCACAACAAAAACCTCTAAGTCATTTTAGATGGAAAACAGCAACAGGATGCTCTACATTTTCTACTCTGCTTATGAGAGCCATGTTTAATGTAACATTTACCCCCTCCATCTTTGATGTGATGATGGAGCATAGCTTATTTTGTGAAATTTCAACAGTTGACTTCAAATACTCTTGACAAGCATACAAAAATGGCTACTGTCCGTCTGAAAATGGTTAATCTAATCTCAGTTGCATCTGAGAGACTTTCTCCAAACATAAACCTGATCAAATGGTTGACTAATTTGTACAATTTTCCAACCCCATTGCGTATCTCTCTGAACCCAGGTCCTACCGGTGAAGAACAGGTGTCTCTTTGTGGTCTCCTTTCTCTTCTCTAGGCAGGGATTTAGTAACCGCAGGAGCTGCAGGACCCTTTCCTCTCGGCGTGACTCGGTCAAGCAGGCGTCGTTCATCACCAGGTAGGGGTAAATCTTGCCATTGTGACCACGGATATAGAGACGGCGTGCTGCAGTATTGTGTTTCTGAACAATTTCCACTCTGGGCATGAACCTGGAGACAGGTTTTGAGACAATAAATGATGTGGGAGGAATTACATGAGGGCATTTCTATCCTTTGCAGTTTCCTTTTATCTTCAGAGATGCAACATTTCATAACAAAAATATTATTTCTAACTTGAAGTAACCTACATTACAAAAAAAAAAAATATTGCAAAATTGGTTTTGAGGTACACATTTAGGGGATTGTAGTCTCAACAAGGATAAGTCAAGTGTTCTATACACATGTAGAAAATATAGATACATCTTCTTACATCCAATAAGCATTTTTAATAATTTTGTTGAGTCATTCTGGAATAGAAAAAGGCCCCTGAATTGTAATATGTGGCTGGCAGGGCTAAAATAGATTTTAGATCATAGCTAGTGTGTTAATTCAACATCTCACTTACTAGGCCAAAGTGTGCTTGTGTAGAAGAGTCCTTTACCTGGCAATTTTGATGTAGTAGTGTGTAGGTTTGGGCATGAGGAATTCCCCGGGGATCTCCACCTCTGCTGTCTGTGCTGAGAAGTTGCTGAGGAAGCGGCATTTCTCCTCGATGAGGAAAAACTTGGGCAGCTGTTTAGTCTTGGCCTCCAGGATCTTGATCCACTTCTTGAGTTTGGAGATCAAATTGTGAAGCTTCATGGAGCCAGGCACGCTGAAGTCAAAGTCTAGAAGAGGAGAAAAACAGTTAGTTACATGAGAAAAAATATTATTCTACCTCCCCTTGTCCATCTTTATTACAAAAAACTATTAATGAATTAATGACTACTTAAAACTAAAATATACAAAAGTAGATGCAAACTACCCATGGTGTAAAAATGGCAAGACATACACACACACACTGACCAAGAAAGTTTGGATGGGTTTACTTTTCCTTACTAATCATCTACCCTCAAAACACCCTTCGGCAAGACAACCGCCAAAAGTACAAGACTGTAACACTAGAGGGCAGCTCCCAGGTGTGTTTGTGTGTGCAACTTTTAGCCTTCCCTGCAGCTATATGCCTCCAAACCTGTGCTATAAATACTACTTCTGAGTAACCTTGCCAAATAACAAAAACATGAGGGGTTAAACACATGAGGGAGTCGACTATAACTGAGAAACTAATAAAAAGCACCAAAGAGGACACAACCTGAAAGCTTATATGATGTTTCAGTGAAAATGTTCCATGACAGCTTTGAAACCACAAACAGTTAAGATTAATTAAAGTGAGATCTGGGTATTTACTTTACCTTTATTTACCCGCTAACACAGACAAAGCACACCTTGTTTTCATGGTGATGGCCTAGAGGTGGGTAGAGATTGTGCAAACTTACATCAGGGAAAAGTGCATTATAAATATTGTGTTGCACTGCTGGTCACTCTACTCCAGCAGTGCCTTGCTTAAGGGAACTTCACAGATAAGTTATTCATGGTAGGCTGGCAGCACAAGGAGAACACTTTGCTCTATCGACTTAAAACTCCCTCATGGAGGCTGGGAACTGATTCAATTAGAGCTATAAAAATGAGAGTCCTGAAGTATTAAATTCCTGTTTCAAGTCACAACTCATATTGCACATAACATATTGTGATGAGCTGTAGCAATAACAACGGAAGGAGGGGAAGTGAGCCAGGCAGCCTTTCCATTTTAGAGCAAAACCCCCAGGGCATCTCCGTAACATGAATGCACGTGCGCGCACAAACACCTACCGCTCCTATTTCAGTGTGCCCTGTTGTACCGCCTGTTATAATGAATCCATGAAACTGCAAGGCCCTGCCATTTCAAACCTGTTCAATCTCTCCCAGAGAGAGACCTCCTAATACTTTAAATAAGCCCTTTAAACCAGCCAATGTTCTTTTCAGAGTGGCCCTATTTCGCTATCCGTCTGCCTGCAATTCACCTGCCCCGATAGCAGAGGTAAAATTGAAACAGTCCTGAGAAATTGCAACCCAACAACAATTCAGCACCATAAAAGTGTATAATGCCTACAAATAGAAAAAAGCAAGACATGCTCCACTCTTTTCAAGCCATTAAGTAATGTGGTAATGTCATCTGATGTTTATTAGACATAAAATCTTTTGCTGTT
>JAPTGW010000012.1:7064609-7080860 GCA_029814545.1 Apogonichthyoides opercularis
CTGTTTAAGTCAGGAGAGAATAGCACATTATGTTACATAAAGTCACAAAACACTCAAATATTTAAACAACCCAACAGACCACACTGTCACACTCATTTTGTGTACTAATGAGAGGCTTAAACTTGTTTTGAGCTCTAATTGTGAAACTGGTGATTCTAAAACTGTTTATGTTCACTTCATCACGGGTGCATTGCATGTGACAAATAAACATATTCTCCCCAACCTGCCTGAACAGGGTATCTACAGGTTTAAGGGAGGTACATTTATGACTTAAACACATTTTTCAATCTTTGGTCAAATTTAAAACCTTACTTTCACAAAAATAACAGTTCAACAGGTGTCATAGTTATTGCCTTGGACCAGTTGTAACCATATTTCCATCCTGCAATCTCCAGGACTAATGTTTCTGCTCCTGACTTCCAAGCTGCTAAAACTCATACCCTTGAATGACTGGGGGAGGCTCCACTCATTCACATCCATTATGATAAAATGATAAACATTACAACAAATATTACACTATTTTACAAAGACTTCTAAAGCAAACATAGCAATATCATTTATTGTGCCAGTGGAATTTGTATTTTATGGATAATTAACACCTTAAATTAGGACAATCACATTTAGGACTTTTTAAGGATCCAGACAACCTGAACAATGCAATTTAAAAATACAAACAGGAAAGCAAAGTTTCAATAAAACTCTGTAAAACAAATACTCAAGAATGACCTTGTACTGAAGATATTGCATGTTCACCACTCCTAGAAAAAAAATTCATTCAAGTTCTATATTTTATTTTAAAACGTTTCTACTGCCCCTTGAACTATCTAATATGTAAAGCTTTGTATTATTGAAAAGAGGAAATTGCAATTCAGATGCTAATATTGTAGCAGGTTTTTCCAAGAATACAAAGTATTGATCATTGCCCATGACATAAAGATTAAAACTGCTCTCTGTGGTTGAGAAAAAAATTGGCCCAAGGCTCTTGTAGTCCAGTGGCATATTTAAAGACATTAATTGACATTTGTTTGACCTTTCAATGTCACTCAAGATCAAAGGTCATAGCACCAAATGAAAGTCCATGTGACTTCCTATCTACTGCCAATAGTAATTCTATCAATATCTTCAACTGTTTTGAAGTTATATCACTTTGAAATGTGTCCCATTATAAACCAATGGGGATTTTCTAAATTTCATTTTTTTAAAAATCAAAAATCAGTATTTCCCAATTCTTTGAAGAAACTTGGTAGACCTTAGCCCAAAGATGTTCCACAACAAATATCAAGTCATTTTGATTGACTATTTCATAAAAGAAGATTCTTGAAAATTGTCCGACAGACAGACGCCAACTGATACCAATAGTCCATTGGACCTTTGGGCCATTGGACTAAAAAAAAAAAATAGCACATTAAAGCGACTACAATGCAGTCGGCAACATGAAGAGAGTTATTTTTAGTGCTCCTGAACTCATCTTTGACCCCTGCTCTGTCAGTTAGCAGGGGGAATACGAATGATAAGAGAAAGAGATGTGGAAAGTAGTGTGACTGCACTATGATCTGTGTGGAGAAACAACACCAATGTACTGCCCTACCTGGCCCAGCTGACAGACTAAAACAGGATCATGGGCACTGCTGCACAAAATTACGGTCCAGGCAGAGGCCCACTTTTATAGGGCCACAATTCCAAATGTACTGTCCTGTTACTGTCTCTGTGTGAGACTTTATATGATGTGATGAATTTAACGAACTGAATTTGTTTGATAGATGAGCAGAAGTTGTTAGTTTTTCAGAAGTTATTCCAACAGTATGAATGGGCTTAAAAGGCTTTGCGGCTTTTTAATAATAAAAGTTCACATTTAAAGCATTTGATTTAATACTAAGTAGGGGATCAAAGGTGTGAAGCCAAACTACTATATAAAATTAAACTGACTTTCATTAAAATGTGCTAAATGTCATTTTTGTATGACAAATGGCATTTAAATAGGCACATAATTAAAAAACCAGGAATCTTGTGTTTTTTGTCCCAGAAAAAAAAAACAAATACAAAAAAACCCCTCTTCTAACAAAAGTCTCTGGAACAGATCCACTGCTAAAACAGTAACTCATGCAAATAGCATTCGCTGTAATTGGATTTGAATGCCTCCCTGCTGCCAAATGTTATATGTGCACACATAAACCCATATTTTCCGGCCCACAAACCCTGTGAAAGCGAGTGAGCCACTAACGTGGTGCAGGGAATGGGAGCTTGGCTGCTCAGCAGCTCTGTAAACCCTGTTTGTTCCGCCCTGGAAGGTTTGTGTAGTTTTCAGTCTGTCGGCCCCACTCCCACGTCGCTGTGGGCACATCTGGGTAGTGATGGTCGGCAGGCACCCTACAAGGCAGAAGCCCTGGTGACGCCTGACTGCATACGCACAGCTGGCACTGCAACATCTGGTAAGATTCATCAGCACAGCGCTTACTCCCGAGCCTCGAACACTTTTGTTTGTGTAATTTATTCTGTTAGGCTACGTGCCATTCTCAGGCTTTTGCTTGATAATTTCATCACACCTGTCTCCTATTCCTGTTGCCCCATTAAATTTTTTTATGGTCTTGTATATTTTTCTCTGCTCCTCAGGTCCAGCTAAACCTTATTGCATCTTTTTTCTCTTTTCAGGTCAGGTGATCATTTTTTCCCCCCTAGCTGCTTTTCATTCACTCGCTGTCCTTGTCCTCCTCTATTCCAGGGCCAAACACATTAGCTCTATAGGCCACTCTCAAGACCAGTGAAGGAGAAAAGTGCAGAGACAGGGAGGAAAAAGGAGCAGGAGGAGTTGCTATGTAGAAGTGCAATGAACAGGAGAGACTGGGCTGTTAACTGTAATTCCAATTTAAATAACATGCATGTGCAATCAGTCTGTAGGAGTATAAAACAGTCAGCAAAGAAGGCCATGTTTAAACCGAGCCCAGTGAACTGTAGTTCAACTCCCTTATGTAATGCAGGAAAACAGAGACATGCTTCCAAAAACAGGGGAGTGATTGTTTTGAGAAAAATGTCTCCGAGGGGCCTTGGCTAAACTAGAACTGCACCTGTCCTGTTGGATTCCACAGCTTGCAGATGAATCTGAATATACAGCCCAAATTGACTGGAGGCTTCATCACTGCCTTAGAAGCACACACGAATATCACAGATTTTTTTTGCTTTGAAATATGGTTAATCCAAAACTGAGGATAGATCAGAGAAGAGTCTTTTTATTGCAGAGTGTCTTCCAAGTGGTTATCTTTGATGTCACATCAGCATACAACACCTCAGAGAATAGATTGGGAAAAATGAAAAAGGGCTTTAGGAATTTTCTGAGGCTTTGGGATTAAAAGGGTATTATAGAGTACAGCAATGCAGTCTCTTAATTCTCTACCTGGCAAATAGTATAATATAGAAGCCACAACTTCCAGTTTCATCTACAATAAAACCAGTGTGGATGTGTGCACAAGTGTAATAAGCAGGAACATGCCATTATTGCTGACCAGTGAAAAGCTCCAGCCTCACCAACAAATCATATCATCTGGTATAAATCTTAATTATATTGCAGAACACCAATTCTCCAGCTGCTGTAAGTGATGGTGCGCCACACTGTTTCAGTGTTGATATGAACACCGTCAGTGTCTACGCAAATATAATGTAACATGCTCAAAAATAATAAATAACACTTCAAGGGAGGCCAGCAGTTTCTGCCTACTCATCTAAACTAGTGCAGACACATTTGCCTGTGTTTGACGAAACACAAGCAGTGATTGTGTCTGATGTGAGGAAGAGAAAACCAGGAGGTGTTGCTTGTTTCAACACCAGCCCTTTGTCAAGATTTACACCTAAGAGACAAAGGTGAACTGTTTGGAAAGACGTTAAGTCAAAATTCAAGAGTTTTACAGCTGTTGCTTTTCTCTGTATTTGCTCTCTTCGTCATTATGCCTATATGAGATTAATATAATAATTAACCAACCTGTTGTAAATTGTCCTTTCATCTTCTGGAAAACAGGATCTTGTGCTGTAGCCTGTGCCCGGCGGGCTAATGACTCAGAAGCCGCACTTGAGAACATTGTGGACACATTGGAAACATTCTCCAAGCCAACACCAAAAGTGCTAACTAACTTCTTCACAAAGTTAAGCGTGTGTGGTGTGATTTTGGCATCTGACACTGCCCCACTCTTCTCAAAGGCCACTGAGTAGCATTTAGCTAAGCCCTGTTGAAGCTGCCTCAAAACCTGCAAAGAGAAGAGGGATACAATGAGAAATGTAGAATGGAATGGTAGACATTGATAACTGACAACTAGCAGAACCAGCATCTTCAGACCTGTCAATGAGACAACAGTGGAGGTGTTCAGATGCAGTAGAATTGCTACATTTTTGAAGAGCTGAAGAGCCAACACACAATTACTGGAGTATAAGGCAAGAAGATGCTTCCAAGAGCATCGATATGTAGCTGAAGTCAACAGCTGGATTGATTAAAATAAAAATGTACACTGTGACAGTGAAAAACATGGCTGAGGTAATGTAGCTTTCAGTGTAGACATGGCATTAAAGCTGGATTTATAGTAATAAGAGATGTCCCACACAAGACGTTTTGACTACTTGTCCCGTGTGATCCCTCTCATATAGAAACACTAATGTCATACAGTAACCCATGTATATGAGAGAGAGTGATGATGGTCTAGCATGAGTCTGCCCCTGCTTGCCCAGTGGAACGAAGCATAGAGCCTGCAGCTGCTGCCGAGTGCCCCAAACCATCACAGATAATCACACAGACACACATACCAACAAACTTCAGAACCTTAATCCCTTGCCCCATCCTACACGCTCACCGCACCCATCCATCACCTGTCTTAGTCTTTTCACCACTTGCTCCTCTATTTCTCCCAGTTTCTCTTCCACCCACAGACAGGTTACACTGTGTCGGTACTGTCTAGCATGGCCAGAACAATTTGCAACAGCAACCATTCGGACATTACTTTCTGAATTGATGCCAACATAAAATTAGCTTCAACCAAAAAAACAAAAACAAAGAAAGAACAAAAATGTCTCCAGAATTTGAAGACAAGTCTTCTACCAAAGAATGCCCAAGAGTATACTGGGTAATCCATCCTTAATTTTGTTTCCTATAATTGTGGTAGATAACACTTTTTTGGTACAAATCATTTTTTAAGGGTTCTCCAAGTAAGACTTGTGCATGTCCTTTTGTG
Organism: Apogonichthyoides opercularis; assembly: GCA_029814545.1. Lineage (NCBI taxonomy): Eukaryota > Metazoa > Chordata > Actinopteri > Kurtiformes > Apogonidae > Apogonichthyoides > Apogonichthyoides opercularis. Next base: position 7,069,817 of record JAPTGW010000012.1, read on the forward strand.
CAGTTTGTCTATCACAAATGTCTGTTCCCCCAGTAAACACCGAGTCAAAAGCACTACACTTGAGGTAAGGCAAGAAAAAAGGCAATAATAAACTATTAAGCATTTCAAAAACACCTTTGGGTAAACACATGTTAGACAGGAACTGCCAAACTCTGGTCATCTGGATGTCCAGGTGGTGTGACACCTATGCACACCAGCTTGCTTTCACACATATGCACAGACCCATGAAAATTCACACAACCAACTGTATTATTTTCTCACCATCTGATGCATAAAGAACCCACACACATAGCAACAGTCAGAGACGCACAAAAACAACACCTTTGTTCTTCTTACCTCTTCGTGCCAGTTCTCCCTGAACCACACCATCTGGTCCACAATGCCCTCCAGGGAAGAGAGCAGGGTCGGGTGTAGCTCTCGCTGCATGTGCATGATCCGGCTGCAGCGCCACATTGGGGCTGTGGCCCGGATAGGACCTGGGTCAGAGGCTCCCGAGTGAGGCTGGGCCCCTACTGAACTGGGCTGCTGCTGTCCAGATGCATCTGGAAAGAGTGGATGAGGAGAGGGAGAGTTAACAGTGAGGAGATGAGGAGGGATGAATGCATGAAAAGGGGGGAACAATGCTGGGCAACTTTTAGACATTGAACAGAATGAGGAAACACAGTGTAATGTGTCATCACATACGCAGTCTTGAGGACTGCTCGATAAAGTGAAATGTAGAAGCGTAGAAACACGACAAGACAGTGTGCACAACATGTCCCCATCACCAAGGGGAGAAGTGTTCTGTAACAATGCATATTCTATAAATACATTCTCTGTATCTGAAGATGCATTGTACATTGTTGTAAATATATTGCAGAGAGAGAGAAAATAAAGAGAGAGCATCAATTGTTCCAAGTGTGGTTAAGAGGCAACACACTACAGCCAGCTGTGTTTACTTACCACTTTTGTAGCGCTCTCTTTGTTCGATCTTGAGCGTCAGGTAAAGGGTGCGTATAGGGAAGTAGACAGCCTGGGGGTACACTCGTCCCACCTAGCAGATAAAAGAGGGTCACAGATTACATTTCAAAGACTCCCCCTCAGGACTGTAAAGGGGAGAGTGAGGAGGTAGACAGAGGTGGAGAGGGAGGAGATGGAGATGGAGGAAGAGAGAGAGAGAGGACGGAGAGATACTGTGTGTTAGAGAGAGATCACACTGATACAGCCAAAGACCTCTGCTGGAACACGGGGAGTGTTTGAAGCTTTGAGTCAAGGGACTTAGAGAAGTTAAAAACATGTCATGGCTGAATTACAAAACTGAATGTGACTGATGATGAAACTGCCCTCAAGACTTTCAAGAAAAGTCACTAGTAACATTGGAAAGCTTAATGGTTGAAGTCAGGACGCAAGAGGTTTGAAGTTTCCAGCACAAAGAGAAATCACTTCAGCTGCAGTGAGTAAATTCAGTCTACCTGCAGCTGTTAATGTGTATACTGTACCTATCTCTAGTTTATTTCAAAAGGAGGTCATTAACAAGATGGCCAGTCGTAAGTTTTGACAGATAGTGTTCATTCTATATTCTGTATTAACTGAAAATAAATGTAATATTAAACAAAGAAATACACAGAAAACTTGAGCTTTGTCTTCGATTCAAGAGGGATACACAAGTTTACGCTGATTCGCAAAGGAAGAGCAAACACTACACAAATAGACCTTGATAAGTAAAGGCATATTTTCTATTCTTGTTCACATGTTTGTATAAGAGGAGATTTCATCACAAACAACAAATTCTATTTTACTATTTTCAATCAACACAAATCTTTGCCTGCATACACCATTTAGGACTTTGATTAAAGTCACAAACAAAAGGAAAGAAATCCCTCAACACTCTTCTGTTGCAGCACTCCCACTTTCACATTATTGTTGCACCCACTGACACAACCCGCACAGATATTGTAAAGGAATCAGGCTTTTAATGAGATAGATAAACTCAACTTGACACTGATATATTTGTGTGTGACATTTCACTGTCTCTATACAAAGTGAATGCCGCAAGGAAGAACATGAGCTGTGAAAAAGCTCCCTATATTCTACAAAAGAAAAAAAGGGATATCTGCCATTTCTCAAAACTATAAGCTGATGTAAAACAGTCTGCCTTCAGCTGACAATGACAGCTTTTCTTTTTCAAGCAGACCACAGGATGTGGTCTTAAAGGAAAGTTATACCATATCCAACTAAAGTATAAGACACAATAGAAACGATGACTAAATGAGTAAAAATAAAATCTGTGTTATGAACAAACCCTCCTTTTTTTTCCAGAAAAAAAATTCTATAAGTGACAGATCTAAAGCCTTGTTTTTAGACCGCCTGGTAGATGCTTGAAGACAAGACCATAATGTTCTCTCAGGTTGAAGTAGAGTTTCTTTAAGACTGCAATTACATAGCTTACATCCTTTCTAGACTCTCTAAGTGCCTTCAGGGCAGAAAGAGATCTTGACAAAAAAAAAAAAAAAAAAAAAACTGGGCACAACAACACTGAAGGTGGATCAAGGATGGGTCATGGTGATGGTAGAGGACAGAAAACAGACACAAAGAAGAAAAAGAAGCTTTTTTTAACCCGTAGCTTGAGGCTGAATGGATTTTGGAACCTCTAAGCTTTCTCTGAGTATCCCCATTTCTAAGACATCTAGCCCAGGTCTTCAGAGAGACTCTCACACTGTGTAAATCAAGATTACACAAAATCTCACTCCGGTTTAAAGCTCCTAGGTCAACAATGGGTCATCCCTGAGTTAACTAGATCATACTGTGGTTCTCCTTCCATTAACTGGACCACAGGCTGAGGTGGTGTTCCATAGCTTGGCAGGTCTCAGATCCTTCAGAAGACTCTGCGCTCTGTCTGCATTAAGCAATCTATATTTCCCCATGAGTCAGTGGCAGTGTGCTGTAAAGCAGCACCAATGGAGGGGAGACAGATAGGATTACCCAAGTGGTGAAAGAGGCTGCTGCTGCTGTGGTGGGCTAAGCCTGAACAGCTTGAAGACGATACAAAAGGCAAGAAGGAAAACTATTAATAAATTGGACCACAGCTAAGCAGCAGCTTTCCGTTACCTCTATGGCTGGCTCATGCAGCTACGAAACCCCTTAACCTACCACTTTCTTTTGTGCACTCAAGATATGTGTGTGTATAATACTTGTAGAACAAAAATGCTTAGCACAGATTAACATATTACTTTTATCTGCAAAGTAAGGTGAGTATATAAAACTCACTTTTTTTTTTAGAAACATCAGGTTGAATAAAAGCACACCTACAAATGTTTTTATACTTCCTATTATTTTCAGTTTTTAAAAAGAAAAAGTGAGGCAGAAAATGAAAAAAACAAAACACGTTGAGATGAAATGTGAAAGACTGGAGTCAAAAGTAACTGGAAAAGCAAGTTCTAAGTGGCAACTAACAGCAACATTAAAGATGAAAGAGGCAGGAAGGCAGAGAGGAAGAGGAGGAACCATAGCTCAGCACACTAATGGGAAGATAAGAAATGTCATATTTTGGCAAAGCTGAGGTGGGCTGAGGGGAAGAGGGTGAGCGGTAGACAAGAATGAGGCAGCAAGGGAGGGCAGGAGTACGTAGGGAGGGGTGTTGAGATTCTCTGTTAACTTCTGATTCATCTTCCCGCCTGCCCCCAGGCGCTCTTCTGCTCACCTTCATCAATATTTCAGCATACGTTTTTTAAACATCCCGCCGCCGCAGAGAAGCTCTAAATTATTCAGTCAAGCAGCAGAGATAAAGCCTGCCATGCATCAAAATGTGGTTCTCCCTTTACATAAAAAGGACTGAAAGAAAAGCACATCACCTTTTTTTACCCTTGAGTCATTAGGGGTTGATGAGTCACACCAAAAGGTGGACCTCCACATATGGAAAATCTCCAAAGGTGTTCTGACATTAACATGACAAGTTTTTAATCTAAAAAATTTAAAGAGTGTAACAACCATGTGTCCTATTACAGTGTTGTTTAAATAAATGACCAACCTAAAATGTTCTAACTCTATGTTTCTAATGATAATTTCTCTTATTTAACAGCTAAAATGTATGAGACCAATTTGTTTATGAATCAGCTCCAGACAGTTGGTCTGGAGAAGATTTCCAAAGCAAACATCATTTCATCACATGCTTCGTCTTTCCATTGTACTACAGTGATCTCACTGCCTACTTGTACACTAAAACCCAGTCTCTTCCCTCGCTTCTTTATCCTCCTCCTCACTCTTTCATATCCTCTATACAATATTCCCGCTTTGCTAAGAGGATGGCTGTTTGTTACACCACACTACTCTTTGAAGATCACCCTCTTCAAATTGTGCGGAAATAATACTCCATTAAGCAAAGCAAATTAGTCCTTGGTTTAATTACTAGCTCTGTTCCTGCAGTGCGGATGCGTACAATATTAACTTTATAATCATTTCTTGAACAAATAATTTTAAAACCTATACACCAGGGACTGGTGGAAGCCAATAAATTGCTGTAAAAGGAAGAATCAGAATGCTTAATTTGGTAAACAGAAGGCAGGAGAGCGGCCACTTTGGTGTGAATGCAGTTAATTTATCTTGATTAGAAAGATGTGCATGAGCACTAATGCTAACACCCCAGCCAGATGTGCTGCCCCGGATGGACGGAAGATACAAAAAAAAAAAAAAAAAAGGAATGATTCATAGAATAGGGATCCATGCACATGCAAAAGTGAAGACTGAACGAAAAAGTAACACGGGGAGGGAAAAGGATCATTTTCACACATAATCTAAACGGTGTGATTATGTGTGAGTCTTTGATATGTTTTTTTTGTGTTTTTAATGGTGAAGCTTTTAAAGTTATTTTGAAGCTAAAGGCAAAACACATTTGGGCTGCAGAGTTCCACAATAGCCTTACCTGGCTGATTAGGTTGAGCAGAGGTTTGCCCTCTGAACCAACCAGACAGGTCAAGAGCTGCGGTATCCATGCCAACCACTGGATGGGCGGGACTCCAATGCAGTACTTATCCACGGCATCGGCCAGTGTGTTCTTGTCATCAAAGCTGAGGAGCCACAACACCTGCAAATGACAAAAAGCAGAAGGTAAACATAAAGTGCAATATTCCAGTTATTCTGCCAAGGGGCAAGCATTAAAACATTTCATCATTTTCAACTACAATAAGACTCCAAGTAGCAAAAGGTAAAGTCTCGATCATTAATCAGACAGTGGCTGCTTTCCTGGCTGTTTTCACAGTCTGATCCTTACTATGATCAAAGCTGAGCCAGAATGAAAGTGATCTTTCCTCCCCTGGTGTTCTTGTGTATGTCTCCACATTATGATGAAGACATTAACCCCACTCAGCCCCCCTAGGCTTTACTCACTGAGCCAAACCAGGATACACAGATTGTGTATAATTACTGATAATGACTGGTCATCTCATTTCATCCATCAGGACTAAGCACTGCCAAACCATCTTGGCAGCACAAGGCTAGAGGGTCACTAAAAAACATCTAGTTGGAAAGTGAAGCTAGTAGCAGACATTGGAACGTATAATGATAATCATTAAAGTTAACAGAGGACTTGGCAAAATTGGATTTATTAGTCATTCAGCAGAAAAAAAAGGGGATGCTAGTCTTTTCTTCGCTGTAAGGGTTTCTAAAGTCAGATTTTATTTTGATCCAAAGGGCAGGTTTAAAAAAAAAAATCACACTCTCATCCACCTACTATGTTTTTAAATTAAAAGATAAAAGATACAATGTTAAAAAAGAAAGTCAGGTGAACTTGCACTCTTACTATTTTCACTGGACTAAAGACCCGCTTACATTTGCCTTTTATCTTCAGTGTGAAAGGCTACAATCAGCAAAACCCAGCATTCATTCCCAGGTCAAAAGACTCCGCAGTAGTCAGAGGGATTTATCGGTTCTGGTGCTGATGAGCAGCAATGGAAACACGACCCCCACACATAACTGCTATTTTTTTACCCAGTTGTTGAGCACAATACTATGATGTGTGGTGTGCACACAGAAAGGAAGGACATTATTTATTGTTTTCCTTACAGTGGGGAACAATGCGCAACAGAAATGTGTTCATTTTACGCAAGATGCAGCTATGAGGTTGAAAGAAATATACGGTTCCCTCTTTTATGGTGTATTTGTGTTGAACATGACATCACAAAATTAAAAAAGGAGGTTATTAGCTTATTTTAACAGGATTACTAGTGTAAAAAAACGTTCAGGGCATTTGAGCACAGAAAAGTGTCGCAATACCCATTACAGAGGTATATACAAGTCTCTCTGAATTACTGGTGTTAGATTTTAGAGGAATTACAGCGTCAGTAAAAGGAACTACGCTGAATGACTTGGAGTGCCAGGGTAAGAGTGCAAGATGCTTGTTAGAAAGGGAGTCTATCTTTTTACCTCCCGTACAAGGCTTACTCAAATGGTAAGTACGGTAGCAGTGGGTTGACAGTTAGAGTAAGGTCAGTCCATGTAGAGGGTCAAAAGATTGGCGCGTCAGGGGAGGCCATTAGTCTGTTAACCTCCATGCCAGAGGATGGCCTTCACTCCACCATTGATCTGCCGTGGGAACTCCTCCACACAGACTCCTGCTGCACTGTAATCGATCAAATTACTACTCTGCTAGTAAAAAAAAAAAAAAGAATGTCTTCCTTCTCATCAGCACCAATAATGTGTAGGCTGGATGGGGCCCAGGCACGAAGGAATTAATCGTGACCCTTTCCAGACCAAAAAAAATGCCCTGATTGAGGAACTGATTTCTAGAAAGCAGGGTTAGGTGCAGGAGTGGTAGCTGACATGGTTATTTCTCTTATAAATCCTCAGCAACTTAAAGCAGCAGATAAAGAGAGATTCTATTTATGATAATAGTATTTGACAAAAAGCAGTGAATTGACAACCACACTTGGGCAAACACACTCAAATGCACAAACATGCACTTTCCATTTCATCACCTTTGCTAAGTACTTGCGAGATTTGCTCTCATTTTGGTGGCGGCAGGCGTGGAGGTAGCAAGTAATGGCAGAAACTCCCAAGTGGAGCTGGCGGTCCTTCACAAAGATGTTTTCCAGGTAGTCACCCCACATGGCCCAGGCCTTCACCAGGACATCATGCATTTGCACTGCAGCTGAAAAGGCCTTATTGGCCTCCTCTGACCTAAAACAAAGAGCAAGGGTCCAGATTGTTATAGAGGAAGCGGCAAACAGATTAAACACACAGATGTCAAGGGCATGTGAGTAAGGAAAGAAGGCTGTTGGGAAAAGTTAGAGAAAACAGGGAAGGAGACAGACACAAAAAGAGGGTAAGACAGACGATAAAGGGAAAAAAAGGAAGGAATTCAATACTGATGCTGAGTGAGAAAGCGGGCGAAAGAGCAAAAAGAAACGTAGAAACATGAGGTGTGTAAGAAATAGATCATAGTGATCACATTCAGAATTATGTACTACACATGAAAAAACATCCTTACTTCATGTACTGCATTGTTCAAGGCCTTTCCTTTAGCATTACAGAGTAAGCATTTAAATCAGCATGAATTAATGTCACCAAGGGTTCAAGCATTTTGCTGTAATATAATATGATTTGATCCCGACGCTATCATACTGTGCAGATCCATTCATTTAATACCGGGTGACATACTGTATGAGCTTAACATCTTACCATTTCATCAGAAATGACAGCGCTGCAGCATGGTAAAAACCTCAGCGTTATAGCTATATTTATCTGTACACAAATACATTGACCGTGAAGAGCACTCCTAGAGCTTAAAGAAATCTTCAGGAAGATAAACTTAAGAATCCTTGGCATTTTTTTATCCTGGTACTGCAATCTAGCAGTTACACTTTCAGTATTCGATTTAGAAATTGTTAAATAGCAGAGAAAGAAACAGACAGGTGAAATCTGGCAGGAGACCCAGTTTTGCCTGCACCATTTATGCTGACAGGGAAATAAATTCTGAATCATCAGCTGTTTTCACCAGCTTCTCACCACTCGTTGGCACACCGTCTGAATAATTTTTACACACCTTTCAGCATTTGATTAATAAATAAGATGCAAGAGGCACCCCAAGATGCACTACCCTGCAGTCAAAACAACAAGACAGGCCTGTCAATGAGAAAGTCTTACGGAGCTACAGTTGGTAAATGGACCTCCATTTTAGGAGTGCTTCCAAAACTACTCTCCCACTTACTTAAAGTGAAATGTCTCCCAAGTCAATCAATTAAAATGTGTTATTATAAAAGGCATTTTGGCATGTGATTAAGAAATGGGAGCTTGATTGCTATGGGAGTAAGAGCCGAAGGCCCTCCAGTAATACTTAATGGGGTTGCCTCAGTCACTTTGCCAGTGTTAAAATACATTAACAGTTTCTACTACTCGACTCAACAGGAGCACAGGCACCCAGCAGACTGTCAAATCTCTGACACCCATTTAATTGAATGATCCCAAAATCCTTTGCACATGTGGTTGCACATGCGCACACATACACACGCACACAAGACTCTCTCAACCCCTAACCCCCACTCTGCTGTTAATTCTCCCCCGATGTAGGGGAAACTTAATGATTGCAATAAACCCTGCTGAGGTGGAGGCAAGTTCTGCTGATCCCAGAGATTCCTGCAAATTGCCTCGAGTTAATTATTGAGCTGCATATACATTTAATAAGCCTTCCTCAATTTGTCTTTCACCCCTCAGGACACCATGTCACGTCAACGATGACGAGGAAAAGGAGCGCTGAAAGGGAAAGGTCGTTAAAGACAGCATCTGTGAGTACGTATGGCTGTGAAAAGCATCAAGACTTCAGTTGTGCGCTCCACAGGCGACCCCTGAAGTCAAAAAACATAGTTTTGACAATGTAACAAACTGATGACGCAAAAGCACATTAACATCTAAGCCATGTCACAGCAGTAACATAATCTCAGAGGTGATTCAGCCTGTGGCGAGAATACCGATTAAATATGACTGCCATGTCCTGACAGGGAAAAACACCCACGTATGAGTTCAGGGACCACTGACACAGTTTCAGGACAATGTGAAAATAGAAAGATCAACCCAAATGCAAAAAAATTTTAGGAGTGAGAGGTGAAAATCCTTGTGCTAAGCTGGAAAGATCATTACAGCACTGGTGACCGTACTTGTTGATCTGTGCCAGGAACATGCCCTTGAGTGCGTAGAACTCCGCTGTCATCTCCTTGGTAAAGTATTTCAGGTTGGTCGACTCTATCACCTCCAAACCCTGAAAGACAGAGGAGTGAATTCTGAACTGAGGGGGAAAAAAAAAACTTTCATTACGCTAAGGAAAAGAAATCCAACGAAGATACCAGACATTCACTTTAAGACAAGCCCATAATCACAGGTGAAAAACAAACAAACTGCACTGTGTTCATTAAGAAGTAAGGAAAGAGGTGTTAAGGGAACTAAACTTCCATTATGGTGAGCCTCTGATTAGGTGTCCCCCATGTACTGCTGTGACAAACGATGTGTAGCAGGAGAGAGAGAGACGAGGAGAACCAGAGGAGATGAGATAGAAGTGAAAAAGAGAGAGAGAAGAGTGTCTACTGGCACTTTTAATGACTTGTGGTGTGCTGAACCGCTTCTATTAATCAGAGCACTTCATAGGCTTAAGAGCAAGCTCCTGAGTTACACTCTTTTCTAAGTCTCACTGCTATAACTTGTCACCTAGAGCCACCTCAAACACTTCTTGATCTTCCTACTTCTTACACTTAGAAGTATCACTAACAACACTTAAAGCTGCTCCTAAAGCTACTCAACCCAAGATTTGCCTCAACTTAAGTCAAACTGAGTTCATCATTGCGTTTTGTTTTGATTGTACCTTATTTTTGCTAAATGGTTCCTGCAGTTACATTCATGTTTCATACACAACAGAGCACACACACTATACTAACTGGTGTATTCAACTACTTCAGATGATATTCTTTTATTGACTTTCTAGCTTCTACCCAAGACATATAGGACCAGGAAGCAGACTGGATATAATGTGTGGTTTGTACTGATTTAATATAGTTCACTTGTTTGTAGTGTTAAAAAATTATGAAAGCAAAGGAGAAATGCTTCAACAATTTAGACAAGAGAAAGTGAAACACAAGTATGAAACTGGCCCAAAACATCATGAAGACAGTGATAAAACAAGAGTCATGTATAACTACTTGCTTATGCATATATAATCAGTAAAAGTAAGTAGTAGCAGATTCTCTATTTTCACAGTGATCCTCCATCTTACCTGCATGCACTCATTCTTGCCCATGACCCCAGCCAGCTGCAAATAACATTTAACCTGTTGCCTGATCTTTTGGAAGCAGTCAACAATGGGCACTGTGGGGATGGTATGAATACGACTCAAAATGTCCAGAGCCACATTCACCAAACCCTGAAGAGAGGAAAAACAGAAATACAGCCTTAAAAACCATGCTTGATATTTCTTTTGGTTTACTGACTTATACTTTTTTTTTTATGATCAAAGTGGCTTACAAGCTTGAATCTGTACCTGTTTGCGTGCTATCTTTCCATACTGAATAATAGCAGAAGCTGAAGCGTGAACTCCCAGCATGGCGTTGTTGTTGTTGGGGTCGTGTTGTGTGTTTGTCTCATATGCCGTCACTATAGCTGTGGGTGAAAGCAAATAGTCATGACTGTAGCATAGATGTACAAGAAATGAGCAGCAAGAAGAGAGCATAAAGAGGTGAATTTGTCAATCTTTTAGCACTCTGAAAACCTGTGCTGCCATAATACACAAGAGGGCACTGAGGACACTGAAGGTATTGAACAGTAAATGGGCCATGGCAATGAATTTCATCAAGAAAATTCCATTTCACTTTAACATAAGTTTGAAGGCTGTCATGTATAAATGAAGTGGATTTTATTAGTATGGTGCAGCAGAATCAGTGCCATCATTATTTCAGCGCCTCACAGTGCGAGTTGGAGCTCAAGTTGCTTGAGACATCACATTTTTCAGTGGCTGCCTCTCTGAATGGTTTCAAAGTCACCGCGGGAGAGAGCTGAGCACTGAGCAAGGTAAATATGTGGGTTTGTGTGTGCA
>JAPTGW010000012.1:7112044-7125276 GCA_029814545.1 Apogonichthyoides opercularis
GTTGAAGTTTAATTTTCCTCAGGTTCGCTTGGCTGACATTCTACGCTGTTATCGGTGGAGCGTTGTCCAATCAAAACTCACAATGAGTCATGGAAACCAATCAAGTAGCCGCTAGCCAGGCCAGTGGAACTGCGCTTCGCCCCAAACGCACAGACTTGATAAGCAGCGGAATAGGCACAGATATTTAACATTCACCTCTTCCATTCTCTCTGATAAATACTCGAATACCTTATATTCAGGAAATTTTGAAGGTGCGGCGGCAAAAATTAAGGTGTGGCTGACCGCCGCAGCCAATTGTACATAGCGGAAACCCTGGCCTTACTACGGCTGCATTTCTAGCACTGATAAACTGATAAAACAAGCTACTGTATGATTTTACCATGGGAACTAACAATAATGCTGAATTTTATGCTAACAGGTAAGCTTCAGTGCACAAATACTCAGAAAAGCACACAGTATATAGCACTTCATTCTAAATCCTGCCACTGGTGATCTGACAAGTTAAGTCATAGCCAACACCATCCACCACATAAAGTTGAGCTAAGACGGCCAGTTCACCCTGCATCAATAATATACAGCAGTTAATCTTAATATACAGTTGTTAATCTTGGGGCAGCATTGGGCTTAAAATTACTGGCTTAAGAGGGGGGTTCATTACATTAAGTTCATAAACATAAATATTATGCATTTGTATACAAGTTGCATTTTCTTGTTGAGAAAAAGGGTTGTAGTTGACAAATGTTATTGAGTGAAATAAAGTTGTACAGAGCACTATAGAAAGGCACAAGTCATCAAGTAATAGGACCATGCTGGTACCAGTGTTGAATTTGAAAAAAAGTCAGGGGACAAACGACCCCAAGCCCTGCGTTTCAGCACTTCCCAAACCAAGTTTTATATACAATTTCATGACACAAAAGAAAGTTTCTCCAACTCTTATCCCATTAGAGGTTGAACAAGTGTTACATACTTGCAGTAGCTTAGCAGGCAGTAGGCCAGCAGCTTGGGCTCCTTCCAGTTGGTGGCAGCCATATTGTCTTTACGATGTCTCTCCTGGAAGGCCTCACTAACCCAGACTCGTCTGAGCTGGCTCACCAAGGAGTGTTGCCCTGCCAGCCAGCCCTCATCATTCTTTACTATAATGCTGATGATCTGAAGAAACAGGATAAGCAAGGGTTAAATAATGAAAATAACTGAAGAAAATGCATATAGAGCTGAGGCTTCCAGAGTCGAAATGAGCATGTGTATACCTTGATTGCTTGAAACTGCAGGTCGAGTCTCGCTGTGGTTGTAGAAGGAGATCCGGGTCGGACTGTGGCTGCAGTACCAGCAGGAACCAGCAGGGGGACAAAGCGATTGGGATTGGAGGCCAGCACATCTCTTAGTGGTTTGGCATCTTTGTGTTTTAGAAAACTCTGTTTGAAAATATATATAAACACATTCGTTGACTATAGTGAAGCAATATACCATTGGTAAACCTTGATAAATGTCCACTGGTGCAACTATAAAGAAAAATTTAAAGAAACATGTTATTGTGCTCTTTTAAGTGCTCCATAATTTGGCATCAACAAAGCTACTAAGCCTCCAGACACTTATATCTTGATCATAGCCTGTTACCACTGTTGCAAAAAACACTAAATGGTATCTTAATGCCAAATGTGTCAGTAAAAAGAGTGCAGGAACTGAGCTCCCAGTGTCTAACCATGAACATGCGGCTCCACTGGGGGTCGTTCAGTGTAGCCTCCATCATGAACAGCTCCACCGTCTGAGATGGGTGACGTGTCAGGAACTTGATTAGAGGCTCCCTGAATGGACTTCCAGCCTGTAGCAAGAGGAGAATGGTAGTACAGATGGTAAGGGGAGGCAGAATGATGTGAATAAGCAGAGAAAAGATGAGGGGGTTTTTTCATACAAATTCAAAGATGACTTTCTGAGGAAAAGACAAGAATTTATAATGGTAGTTACACAGTGATATGAAGTGAATAAAAAAGATTTTTAAAAATATATATGCAAGACCAGCCATCAAGAGAGTTTTCAAGAGTTTATTGTAAAGACATATCATATTATCTACTTTTTTCAGTCTTTAAAGTACTCTGGTCAGATCAGTCTACATAAGAAAAAAAATCTCACTGAACAAGTGTTTACATCTGTAAAAACTCATGCTTCTTCTAAAATGTTCAGTTATGAATACTCCTGCAGCCTACATGGGCTGTATTTCTATATTAATTTAAAACTTTAAATAGCATTTCTACAACTCAGTCTGGATAATGGAGCCAGTGTCCCACCTCTATGAGCATAGCTCTTTCAGTCTTCATGACCACCTCCAAAAGAGGTTTGACCAGGGTCTGAGGTGCAGCAGGGATCAGGTGGAAAAGGTTAATGATGGCAGAGCAAATCTTCATCTCCTAGGAGAAAGAGAGTGGACGGAAGAAGGAAGCAGATGAAATTCTTGGACAGGAAAAGGTACTGTACACGGGCATCATTTTTTGACAGTCTTGAGGGACAGCCACTGTAGAAAGACAAGGACGAATCTTAGTCAAAAGAGCTTGCAGTTTGCTCAGTCAGTGGGTATAAAACATCCCACCACACCTACACAGCATATAGGATACGAAGAAGAAATGACAGTATGCATGATTATCTTTAATTTAACTTGCATTATCTATGTCTGGGTGCAGATTTCAGTAAGAAAAATAGAGAACTGGACATGTAAACAGTCAAAATGTGGGGTTAGAGTGAGGCTAAGATGACAGGAACTTTCCTTAAGACGACCACAGACACAAGGACACAGAAATACGGGGCGACTCCAACAGCACCACTACCACAACATTAGTTCAATTCATCACCACGACACTGGTTCAATTAAGTTTAAAAATCACTGACAGAATCACCAACAGAGGGCGCAACACCAGGTCACATCTCACCTCAACGCCCTCCAACGCAGGCTGTACCAGAACCAGAACGGGAGACAATGATCAGAGTCAGCAGAGAATTATGTGTGCATTTTTGTGTAGCTGTGTGGTGGTCTGTCTTTGCTCCGTATGGGAGGGGAGCAGATAAGTTAGGGTGAAATGAAGGGGCAGAGAGCAAAAATTTTAGAGTGAACAAGCAACAGCTTTTCTCAGTGCTGGGCAGTGCACATACTATAATATTACGCAAACACCAAAAATTCTACAGCAAAACAGTCTTTCAAACAACTTCATGACAGGTATTAAGTCACAAAACCAGACAAAAATGTAATTCAGTACCACCTCTTCAGCCTATTGGAAAAATCTGTTTCCTTTCCCATTTCAGAAATACTCCTTAATTGTTACGACCAGTTACTACAGTGTATTTTCTCTCTTTCTAAACCTTCTTTTATGCGGTCATGTCTCAGGCCATCCTCCTCTGTCCTGCTTCTTTGTCCAGGTTTTGTCTTTATCAGGCTTTGCTAATTGACCCTATGACCCTGTCTTTATAGGCACAGCCTGCAGTGCTGTCAACAGGCACAAAGACCACAAGCAGGAGGGAGGGAAAGACAAAGAGCCAATTTGCATCTAATTAAATACAACAGTTTGAGATGGAGAGGGATGAACTCATAAAGAGAAGGAAGAGAAAATAGGCTTTATTTCTATAAGCAGGAGGCAGCTGCTTTTTTTCCTCTCTCACTCTCACCTTTTCTCTGCTTTTACAAGGTTATCTGTCGAGAAGATAATGAGGAGACGCAGCGCTGGGCCCACCACCGCCTGCCTGGCGCCTAATTAATCATTGATTGTAATGTGGCCACTCACAACTCACTGGGGAGGAGACCACATTGTGGAGGTGTTGACTACATGTGACTATGGCTTTGTGTGTATAAGAGGCCATTTCAGTCCCTTCAGTGAGCACTGTTAGGTGTGACCGGATCCAACCAACAGGAAAAAAAAAAAAGATGTCAGATGACAGCCGACCTGACCTCTTCCAACAGGAAATGACTGTTTTGTAAAGGGTTGGTGAGGGACACAACACATCAGCATGTAATGAACGATAAAAAGATAGATTTCTCAAGTATCTACTGTATGGTGCATGTTTGTCTGAAGCATCCATACTCACACTGCCATCACTGCGCTGGCCGCCCTTGTGTGTTATCACAACCACCTCCATCCACTTCCTCAGGTGTTGCTAACAAAGAGACGAAAAGGTATTCAGATAGATATTCAGATAGCAAATAACAGCAATAATATAATAATCATAGCAACAATTAAAGGTAAAAATGTTTACAGACAATATTACCACATCACAACAAACTGTGCACCTCATATTTTTTGGATGTAACAATGTAATTTAGTCTTTCCTAAAATAGATTTTTGTTCTTATTTGAAAAGTAGAATTATTCTTAGTGTAATCAGTAGAATACTGACAAAACTTTAAAAATTGAGATATATCCAAAACCATATCACCAATATTGCCACAGTAAGTATCTAAACTGAATGTTGTGCCATCACAAGTCCAGAGATGGCTTCTCAGCAAAGTAAACATGACAGTAAGTCTCTCACCATCATCTGGTCACAGAACTTGTCATTGAAGGAGTTTGGGAAAAGACGTGTAACAGAGGTTAGACGGTTCACCACGTTGAGTGTCAGGCTGCGGTAGTCGCCCAGCATCATTAGGAGGGGGCGCATGTGAGTGTGGATCTGGTCAACCTCAATGGTGGCACCTTCAAGGAACTAAAACAGAGTACAAGAATACATCACAAAAACAAAGTAAAGTTACACAAACTTCTAGGCTACCAACTAACTCTACAAACAACCCATGAGGAAGAGATCCATAAGAAATAGCAAGAAAACCAAAATACCAAAATAAGTTTTACACTGTCAGTAAATAAAGGTTTTGTAGCCATGTGTTCAATATTTGCAGCAGTCATTGCTATGCAGATCATCTTCCAATGCACTGTGTATATTTGATGTAGTGCTCAGTGCTACTTCAAAGTATTATCAGGCCTGTCAAAGAACCCTCTTTCCTGCAGGGCATCAAACCAATCTCCAACTGTTTTTATTTACCAATAAATCAATAATCTTCTATATGACACCGCACCTCAGCAGATTTCTAGATGTGTAAACTGCTCACTACGCTTTGTGTCTCTATTAAGGTACTAAAACCACTCAAATGAGGGCATGGATAGTCATAAACAAGCACACACATGCTAACGCCAAACGCTGATGACGCACATGCACACTCTCTCACAGACAGGAGGGAATGATGCATGGCAGCCACATTCATTTTCCTCTCAGCACAGAGAACAAACACTCCATCCTGTATCGATCGGGCCATGGCAACGCTCATTAGTGCTACCAGGGCAGAGATGAAAGAATGGAGAGAGCAGAGAATGGCCAGCCAAAAAAAGGGGGATAGGATAGTGAAAAGGAGTGATGGCTGTAAAGAGAGAAAATGAAGGACACAAAAATGGAGGGAAAAGGGGACAAAGAGCTTGGGGTGGATTGATATCGGCTAAGACGATATGGATACTTTGATGAATTGAGGCAGGCCTGGTTCAGGGAGAGTGTGATAAAGTGGAGGGAGGCCTACATGAAGATAACTGGGTGGGAAAATGGTGTGAGGGGAGGATTAATAAAAGATCTCTACGATGGCAAATGACATGTGCAATACAGAGGAAAGACAGAGGAAGCAGGAATGAGGAGAGCAATGGAAAACAAGATAATAAAGAAATCTTTATAACAACACAAAACATACAAACAAGTAACAAGGGGAATCAAGTAATACAACAAAGGTGTGATGTTCCTATGGAATTAATAAATGAATTTGAACTTGAAAAAACACATTGAGGAACCTTTTGAATTAAGATGAGATGCATTCTACAAATAGATTATAGTCATCACAATTACAAATTCTGGCTTGTACTTTCATTCTTGCCAACCGTCACGCCAATTACAACTACACAAAGAAAACTGTACATTTCAGTTTAATGAGTCTTATTAAAATATGCTTCGTGTTAGAGACTGTGAGGGAAAAAGAGTTTAAGTGAAAAAGAGAAGAGATCCAGAGGACAACAGATGTTTAATTCACCTTTCTCATGCATGCCTCTCCAGCTTCCTGCAGTTCATTGTTGGTGGAGTTGAGGGCTTTGAACAGGGCTGCAATGATCTTCTCTCTGGACTGTGGCAGATAATTGCAAGCGGCCAAGGCATCTAACCAGGAGAAAGGATGTCAATAACACAAGAATGACAACTTATCAAAATCAATTTGAACACAAATAGAAAAAGCCAACGAGGAGCATTAAGCACAAGAGGACATTTTTACTTCACTTGACAAGTATTATCTATGTTCACTACCGTAGTTTTTTTATGCCTCACATAATTTTTTAAATGCATATTTATTTTATCCTGTATATATAGTGCCTGTTTTATTTATTACTGCTGACTCCTGAGCCAGTTGCATCAAAATTTCATTTTTAATTTAAATCTGGAATGACAAATAAAGTCTGTCTCTGTCTTATCAAATTCAGCAGGGCCAACTCACTGAGAGCAGCAATACGGAGAGGAACCAGAGAAGGAAGGCTCTTATAGCAGGGCAGCTTCATCAGAGCAGCATCCTCTGCCTCACAGAGATTCAACAGCTGAACAGAGGAAAAACATAAACATTACAGGTTAATCATTAAGGGGCTCAAAGGCACGTTTGAGTACATCTGGACCTGACTGATGCACCGAACATATGCAAAAAATATAAGAATAAGAGTAATTCACATACCTCTGTGTAGAAGACCTTGTGCTCCATGACATTAAGGTCCATTGTGAAGAGACGTGGCTGCAGGGTGGTGCAAAAGGTGTTGCCCTCCATGAGACCAATTTGGGCGTTTGCAGGTTGGTGGCGGAGTAAATGCTTTTTTGGGGGAACCATATCTTGCAAAACCTGGGAACATGCAGAACCCATGTGCAATTAACTTAACTGACTAGTAGATATGTAATTGAATCTGTCTTTAAAATCACAGAACTCTCAGGAATGATCAATCCCCCAAATTACGAAGAAGTTACTGTTTTGTTATGAAGTTTAGGCTAATATAAATGCTAAATATGTTAAATAAGTTTCATCTGCCACAGAATTAAATGACGATATACAATTAATGAAAATGTTTGAGTCCTTGGTTTTTACCTCTTTGTGTGGTTCCATGATGACGGTCACACTTTTGCCAGTGACCTGAGCTAACACTTGCAGAGAGTGCATGGCCTGCTTTCTTACAGTTGAGTTGGGGGACGTGACCTCACGGACCAGGTCATGAGTCACCATGTGAAATGATTTATCCTGTGCAGCTAGTAGCTCCTCAGTCTTTTCTTCATCTTTCAACGGAGTAGCACAGCGCACCAACAGCTGCTCCAGGGTGGTCTTAGCCATGGCTACCGCTCCATTTGACACCTGTGTGCAAATCAGTGCAATGACATAGGAGAGGACAGATACACTGCAACAGTCACGAATAAATGTAAGACAAAGTCAAAAAGAAGCAGTTAAATCCTTGCACTTCAAATTGAACAAACCAGCAATATCCCCTTACCTCTCCTGTGAGGTCCATCATGACAAAGAGGAGGGCTTTGAGAAAGGTGAGCTGGTTCTGCAACACCCAGATCAGAGGCAGTCTCTCCATCAGGAATTTAATGGATACAACACCACCCAGCTTGGCATACCAGGCCTGCTCATAGCAGCAGGCACACAGACGCTCCACAATATAAGAGAACAAGGGCAGCTGGCAAGCCTTTGGTTGGAGGACAGAGACCATAATGATTATTCAATCAGAATGTTCACAGTTTGAATACAGGTTAAAAAAGAATTGATACATAGAGAAAAAAAAACAAAAAAAACACATGACTCACAATGACTATCATTTTCTTTAAAAAGCTGAATTTGATCAGTTGCACATTTTCCTCTGATGTTTTGACATCAAACTACAATATGTAAAGCAAACAACTGAATGCAAGGATCAGTTGCTATTATTCCAAATGTCTATCTTTGAAGAGAAAAGTAAACAATCATTTTCTCAGTTACTGACCCTCTCTTTGGAGCCGAGGATTATGCTGGCCACATCAAAAATGACAGCTAGCGCCACTTCTCCAATCTTGCACAGCTCCTTCTCCTCATAGGCCATGCAGATGGCTATGGCATCAATAAGAACCAGTGGATCCATTCCCTTTGAGCCGTTTTCCTCACTGTGAAACATGGCTGTGCTGGGCTGGCTGCCCAACTGGTAGCATGGCAGCAAGAACGGACCTGGGATGGTGGGGGAAAAAAAAAAGAAGTAAAACAATGAGGAAACCTCTAAAATAAAATGACACTGATACTTTTAAGTGTGTAATGTATATGTAATGTATATTGTAGTAATATCAATGTATCAATAGCAGATTGTAGCTTGAACATTTACAGTATCAGTGCAGAATATAATAAATGGCTAATTTCAGAGTAACCCATAAAGCTAATATTAGATGTAGAAAGTACAAGGGGCACTAGTCCCTCACCACACTGCTGAGCCACAGCCACCATTGTATAATGGCGTATCAAACTGGCTACGAAGGGCAGCGCACTGGGTCTCAGGTCCTTTATCACTGCTGACATGAATGCCCCAGTCAGGGCCTGTTCAAAAGTCCTGCGGGCAGGCGTGTCTTGTGCTTTGTAGCGGTGAGAGATGATGACATTGGGGATCCACTTCTCAGTGAAACTGATGGAAAGGAAAAGCACACAGTGAATTTGACGTTGACACATTAACAAGGACAACATATTAACATTTTGCTGTGGCGGCACTGAAGTACAAGTAAAATGCCGTCCCCTTGCCTGTATTTTTGATACTCTTTGTCATTTACTCTCCTCTTCTTACTTCATTTAGCCTTTCTATTCCTTTGCCTCCCTCTTTATCCCCTGTTGGTATTTTTGTTATTTACTGCAGCTGATGGCAACTGGGCCATGGTGTGATTGAGCAGCTGTTTTCTCCATGCTTGAGCTTGTGTTTTATAATGCCACACGCCAGGGGCAGACCTGATGGATCGCTTCATTTCATTATTGCCATTTAAAAGACTGCTCTTTGGAGGAGCAGAGAGAAGATGTGGGGGAGGGGGGCTAGCAAGGAAGGCCAGGAAGAGAGCAAGTACAGCAGTGTGGGGGGTGAAGAAGGTGTGTGTGGTGGAGTGGGGGTGTTGGATGGTTGACAGAATGTCAGATCAATTGGCCTTCACTGATTCAGGGGCCTGCCACTCCAACACTGCTCTGTTCTCCCCACTTGGCATTTAAAGAATTGCTCTAGGTGTCTTTTCTTCTTTTTAACTGAAAGGCTATATTTACAATGACCAAATAGTGAGGCAAAGGGGGATGGTGGTAAGAGGATAAAAGAAGGAAGAGTGAGAAAACCTTTCAAGTGAGAAATGACACTGCAAATCGAGACATCTGACAAGAGAAGGCAGCAGGCGGTGCAGCCCCCTTGATCATAACTGACACACTTCATTATCCCCGCAGACACGTGTGCAAATAGACTTGCATGTATGTGTGTGTGTGTGTTGGTGCATAATGATTTGAAAGTGTAAGGGGCATGGTATAGCGTAAACAGACAGGGGAAAGTCAATTAGCTCCTGCCCGGGGATCAGTAATGATAATGTGACTAGCCCCCCAACAAGTAACCCGCCCCTTCCTGTTTGTCTGTTCATGTATGTGTCTCCGACTCACAGCAAGGCCAGCCAGAGGGTGGGTGGGGTGGTGTAATTAGCAACTCTTGCTCTTGAGACGGAATTGACAAGGCAATGTGTGGAGGGAACAGAGATGAAGATGCAAAGTGAGAGCAGAGTGTGTGAACAGGTGTTAGAGGTTGAGGGGAGGCGAGAAGAGAAGAGAAATACCACACCAGTTCCACACATTTATTTTCCACCACATAAGCTATGACTACCACTCTGTCTGTCTGTTGGTTAATAGTGTAGCATAAAGCCTTCTACTGATTTTAATTAAACTTTATGAAGGTTTAGGACAAGGCACAAGGACAAACTCCCTAAATTACAGAGCAGATCCAAAAGAAGTGATTGAACCAAGTCAACATGTAGCATAGAACAGTAACAGTCAGAAGCTAGATAAACAACAGTGGCACCAACTACAAAAAAGTACCGTAGGTAAACATGGGTCATAATTTGTGGTTGGTTAGTGGTTTAACAATATTGTGAGATAAGATGAAAAGTGATCAATTAGCCTGTCTGTGGGTCTGCACGTTCCAGTGCCCTTTCAGCTACATAGTGGAACATACCTGAAATCATTTAACTGTAAATAACAACTCCCATTCAACCACAATATTAGCACATAGGCGACAGTTAAAACAAAGTAGGACTTACTTTGGATGAGACAACAGCTGGTAGAGAGCATGTTTGTTGTCATCCAGACTGGTCATGGCCACCAGGAAACACTTAATGACCTCCCAAGCCTGGCGTCTATAATAGGGCTCCGTATTGGCACTCTTCAGACAGTCCAGAGCCGTCTCTATTGCCTTGAAAAGAATAAAACACACAAATCTTACTTTAAATCCATCAACATAGACAACTGCCATTCATCCTGCTATGACATAGTTTAATATTGTAATATTTGAGTTTTCTTAAATTGCTTGTATTTAACTGAAAATCCAATATGAGGCAGTATGTGGTTAATTTGCAGGAAACACAGAGCGCCATCTGGCTGTGTAAAGGTCATTATAATTTCTACATTATGGGTTGACATGCCAGGGCAGCCAGGCACTTAAAAAGCGAGAAAATGAACTAATTAATGCCACTCAGAACAGAAGGGAGAAGATGAGTCTGAAACAGACAAGAGGATGAGGAGAGATGAGGGCACAACATAATTGAATTGTAGACTTGTCAGAATATTAAGATATCAGGTTATTCCTGTCATGGATGGACCTCTGACAAATGCAGTTCTCCAATTCCCCAGTCCAGGGAAAATACAGCTTTCTACTCAAGTCTTTTAAGAACATAGAGATCCTGGAAAATATTTCTGAAATGGCTAAAAACATAGATTAAAGTGGTAAAAATGACTTGATAAAAGAAGCAGAAAAGTACTAGATAAACAACTCAAATCCCATGTGAATGTTTTGTTTCATTCTGTACTTGAACCCTGAGTAGATTCAAGTTATTCTCACCATTGTTATTTGATCTGTCTACCTTACAGCACTGTAACGGTTCCCATATGGCTGCATCCTAAGCTTGCCAGAGATTCATGCCTTCAGCCTTTCGTGTGTGGGTGTGTAAGAGTGTGTGAGTGTTGCCTGGGCCCATGATGATGGCAAACAGACAGATAGGCACAAAGAAGAAGCGGCCATTAGTGAGAGTAAATAATGCCGTCATGGTTGCACACACTAGATTGATGATTACTGACTGGGGATGAGGAGGAGAAACAGGAGATGAATTTAATTACCTGGAGGACACGCACATCTTCTCACTCACTTTCTCTCTCTCTCTCTCTCTCTCTCTCACACACAAATCCCTGACAAGGATGTATAGTTCACAGTGGAGAACAATAATGAGGATTATAAAAACTCTTTTGTAAGTTTGATTCTTTCCTTTTGAAACTAAAATAAAAGGGTAAAAGGGGATTGTCTGTAAACTACTTTCAGGCAGTGTTCCAAACCAAAATTTTCCCAAAACTTCCCATTCAAAAATTCTGCAGTTAAAACAAAGTCAGCAGCCACTAGACAAGACAGCAAAACAGTCTTACCTTCTCCATGGGTAGCTGAATGGACGCCTTGCAGTCTGTGAATTCTGCCTTGATGCTGGGACCCTGGACCTCAGTCACCACGTAATGCAGCCTCTGAGACTCCTTCAGCATCTTCCGGTTACTGCCACCAAACTTTCCCAACACCCGGTAAGCAACATGTGAGATGCTCTCAGCTGGGTTACGGAGGGTTCGCCACAAGGCCTGGGGCAAAACCCAACAAAAGGACAAAAAAGCTTCGGCGTTATACAGAATAAAAAACAACAGTGAATCATATTTCATAACTGCACATCAGAAGCATGTACTGATCTGTTAAAGTGGTGATAAATCCCTGCAGGTTATTCAGTAATAACAGTGTGTAATCTGCAAATATTCACAGTCTCTTCAGTTTTTAACAAGCTAAATATAAGACCATTGCGCAAATTAAGACCCATCTCATGTCCTGTCACAATGGTGCAGGACTTTGATGATGCTCCTGATATGAAATATGGAGAAATATGCCAGGCATTTACTGGTGACTTTAACAGAAGCTTTATGTTTTTCTGATATCTTGGGTAACTTTAATGCCTTTATTCCCAAAGTCCCTCACTTGAGTGTTTTTGTGATGTAACAGATTTCAGGTTCATTTTGAGCACCATTTTCAATCCAATTTTAAGACCCGTCCAAAAAGTTATTAGATTTCAAGTTTTTTGAGATATCTAGAAACCCTAATAATGCTACCTACAGTGACCACTAGAGGGCAGAAATATTACTTTAATGAGGAATATGACAGAACCACAAATATCTTTCTGTGAAGTCAAACAGCTTGATACAAACTGTATTGAGTTGTGCAGTAATGTGCCATGAGAACAGCCCTCTCACCTGCATGAGTTCTGCCCTGACAGGCTGGATGTGGTCATACAGAAAGTCGGGCTGCAAGTTATCCACACACAGCTCTAGGGTGCGAAGGCCTTGACTGACCAAAGTCTGGGAGCCGTTGAGAGCAGATACCAGTGGGTCCATTAGCATGGGTAAGTAGGGCAGTAAAGAGCTAAGACGGACTGGTACTGTCAGGCACAGTTCCACAAAAAGGTCCTTCATGTGCTGCTTGTGAAGGCCACTTTGCAGCATGTTCAGACCTAATATGTATGAACAAGGAAGACTGCAAATTAGGCAAAGATAAAACCAGACTGGAATTTAAAAAAAATTAAAAAAAATTAGTCCTTCACTCTTGTCAAATACAATTTATTCATTAAAGGTAGGGTAGGAGATGTTTTCCTGGAGCATTTTTTACTATAATATTGTAAGCAAATTGATGCTGCGCAGAGCTCATGAACCCTTGGGAACAAGCATTTCATGTTCTTCCAGTACTCTGGAGGTGTGGCTTCAGGGGGGAGGAGAGTCTGAAAAAAGGGGTTTGGACTTCTGAATTGTGTATTTTCAAAATATACCTTGCTTGAACCGTTTTTCCAGGATCTCCTACCCTTACCTTTAACACACAGAGAGCCCTACCTTGCAGCAGATTAGGTAGAAGAGGTAGGAACTCCTGGTAGAGCAGATCATGGCTG
>JAPTGW010000012.1:7129339-7141773 GCA_029814545.1 Apogonichthyoides opercularis
TAGTTTTGGGCTGTCATCATGTGGATTAATGTACCGCTATATTTACTGTCAACTTCTGCATCTGTTTTTTGTAAAACAGCGGGTCACAGAGAAAACTGTCTGATGAGTCAGTGGTCTGCAGTGTTTATACGTCATGGTTTAGTATCACTTGGAACCTTGGCGAAGGTGATACCAAAAAACTAGTACCGGGTACCAGATTCCAAGTCCTTTTTTGTAATGGAAACGCAAAAAGGCCGAGCCAAGTCAAGTCAAGCTGGTACCACGTAGTGGAAACGAAACACGGCAATACATTCCAAATATGAAAACACATGGCATCTAGAAATAATGGAATGAGTGGCACAAGTTCAATCAGATGCATAGACAAGTACTGCATCAAAACCAGTTTACCATCCTTTGTGGTTTTGTATTAGTGACATCGACCTTTGACCATAAACACTGAACACGATTTATGCCAAATTTCATGAAATTCTCTTAAGTGATTTTTCAGATCTTGAATTCATAAACTCAGCGACCTTAACCTGACTGCCAAAATCCTAAAAGTTCATCCTTGAATTCAAGTGAATATATCTGTCAATCTTTTGGCCAGTCTGTCTAGGTGTTCCTTATGTTTGATTGTAAATGTAATGAGGCAGACAAATGGTCCAACAGGCAGACATTCTTACAGAGAATCATAGATGATCCTTAAAAAAATATAGAACTGAGCATAAACTCATAATATCAGTTTTATCAAATGCAGTAACTGCAGAACTGTTTCTTCGTCTATTTTGGAAGGTACAAAATAAATATCTCCCAAACAATTAATTGTAGTTACATGATTTTTCTCCACAATGCAGAAGCTCTTTCAGTAAATGACCTGAAAATGGTTTGAGTCACCAAAGCAGAAGTAACTCAGGATAATGCAGAAAATCATCCTACATGTTCACTGCAGGCACAAGTTTTCGGTGATGGATGGCTGAGCTTTTATTCCATTTCATTCAGACTCACTTATCACCATTCTGTCACCAAATCGAAATGAGCTTCTACACATTCAGTTTGACAGTTAATAACAATGTTATTTCGGAAGTGAGAAATACGAAAAAGTATGACTTGGCAAGTTAATCTAGTCTGCTGATGTTTTGACCCGGAAGAATACATTGAAGAAAAATTAGTTGTATTTTTCAGGTTTCACTCAGAGAAAAAAAAAAAAAGTCCATAGAAAGACCAATGTGCATTAAAGACGCATTCACACAGCTTTGTTCATAACTCTGAACCACTTCATTTTATGTGTGTGTTGGTATGTGTTACATACGGCTGCGTAGGTCAGTTGTGAGGATGTGCTTGGCTGCAATAAGCAGTTCTTTGCGGAGGTGTGCGGTCTCAGAGGGGCAGTTGGACAGCAGCTGCAGCATGCCCTTTACCATCTGCTGAGAGTACTTTCCAACCAGATCCTAAAAGACACACATATAAAGTGAGTAAATTAAAACGCAAGCATTTTCTGTACAAGCTACTTTCAACATGTTTATACTGGGCTTTTCTTCTTTTATATCTATAATTTTAACATTATGTGCTTTTTTTCAGAAGTATGGGAGACTATAACTGCAAATAATGTCATGTAAAAATGCATAATGATAAAATTTATAAGGTGGCTGTGAACTCTGCAAGCAGAGCAGGTTTCTACTGTCCTGCTTGATAATGTCTGCACAAACACTCCATGACCTCGAACATATGATTCAGAAATAAAGTGTTAAAAATCTAGGTTTTCATTAAGAATGTTTCTTGAGAATTTAAAATTAAGCCTACCATGACATTAAAACACAGTAAGAAATATGTTAGTATACAGAATATACACTGAAATGTCAGAAACTATATGTTACACAGATAGGGTTAGCTAAGCTTTAACTAAATGAGACAGCTGTTTCACTTGATGGAACACAACTATTCATTTACTGTGGAACCTGATGCCACTGTCAGCAACCAAACAGATGTACTGTACCTGGTAGATTCGGATGATGTAGGCTAGAAATGACAGAGTTTTGATCTGTGCAGCGATGAAGTCTGCATACAGCTCCTTGTTATACAGCTTGTGCTGCCTGGAATGGAAGCAGCACAATTAACATAGAAAAGCCATTGAGTAAGACATTAATGATGCTGCATACCTGCAGTAGGAGGCAATTAGAGGATAAAATTGTGGGTCTACATATGGGAGTCAATTCTACATGGGTGATTTGTTTTTTTGATTTGCAGCTGTTTCTGCATGTGACGAAAAAAACTCTCCCCATACCTGCCAGAGAATGCCGACATATTTCGTTCTATATTAAGTCTATTCCATTTTCTTGCTGTTCCAAATGCTTAACACACACTCTTCCTACCCTGAGAGGTTTCACCTCCCGCTAAGCCAATTTCTACAATTTTAACTTTGCCAAATGGATTTAACTTGGGCGTAAGCAAACAAAGTGCAGCGCAACACCATCAGGGGGAGGAGGAATCAATTCCCTTAAACATGCCCAAGCTTGTTTTGGAAGCTGTAAAGTGAAAATTTAATTTGTAAAAACACATTCAAAAGCTAATCTGAGACACACTTGCACAGCCAACATGCATGAATAAACAAACACACAAACACAGATGCATCTTACCTGGCCTGAGGCGAAACCTGGAGCATGATGGTGTTCATGATGAGAGGAACAAACTCTGACACCACATTGTGAATGTTCAGCTTGTAAAGCTGAGGGAACAAAACAGTAAAACATCACGTTAATGAAAGCCATCTCTTAATTTGACACACACATATACATATTAGTACAGCCGCTGAAGGGATTCATTCCAAAACTACCAATTTTCAAAAGAAAATATGCTAAGAAAGTTGTGACTCCAATTTTCTAAAAAATGTAAATAAGTCAATTCATTTTTCCACTCTTTGAAATGACAGGTTATAGTTTTATAATGCAATGTGTGGTGTTTATTTGGTTTCATACAGAATGCAAGTTGGATACTTTAACTACTTAAAGGAAAAATTAGACAGTCTATTTTGCAAGAACAAATAGTATTTCAATGCTTTGCCTTGTTTTCAAACCATGACCATATTACTGTTAAGGATACTGACCAATAATCATGACTAATGCCTTAACCATAAAATAGAGGTTATTTGGCAAAGTTTTCTTGCTCAACAAAAATTCAAAATGTAGCCTGTTGCTTCTCATAATATATTAATGGTCTATGTGTTTCTCCATTCATATGTGACATAGTTGTAGTAAAAAACAAGACTTTTTAAAAATCAAGCTTTGTCTTAAGTTCAGGCAGCCAGAAAACAATTGAAAAACAATTGGTTAAAAATCATAAATTGCACATAACATTGAAAAAAAAAAAAAGGAAGATTTTTTTTTTTTTGCCCCAATCACCCACCTCTAGCATAAAGTGTAGGATTCGTTTACTCACCTGATACATCAGAACCACAATGATGGGCAGCTCTGCCAACACTTTGAGAGACAAGGACCCTCGAGGGATAATGGTGTGCTAGATATGGACAAAAAAGTAAAACTATCATGATGATATCGATTATGACTACATGATGTAAATGCTTCACGAACTACACACCAGGCTACATCTGGAACCTTATTAAATAAATTAATTGAGAACTGTAAAGTCTTTCTTTCGATTAAATTCTCAAAACATCATTCTGCCTAACTGGGTAACCAACTAGAAGCTTTGATCCCCAGATTTATTATCATATCTGCCATACTTTCCTACAGCACACAGCGATCAGCTGTTATGCATCAAGTCATTTTTATGTATTTTTAGGTGAGGTTTTTTTTTCCTAGCAGGCTCTTCTGTTCGTGTGCCAACAAAGTGCACTACCACCATCCGGTGGTTACAGAGAGTATTGCTAAAGTGAACAATACAGCAAAATAAATTGACACTAACTTGTGGTAAGCTTACCGTTCTTGTTTCGCTGTCTTCCCTTTCAGGTGCAGTTTTTACTAGCACAGATGTTATCATCCCTACCATCTCTGGAGAAGGAACTGTGTTCTCTGCGATCACTTGTGGATTCTCAAAGTACCGAGCCTGGTGGAAGCAGAGGGGAAAAAAGGTCAATGGAAGTTAGGAACTAAATAGAAGTATGAAGTCTGATGACTGGGGTGGGCGGGGGGCAGGTGTATGTGAAATAAAAGCAAATAAATAAGATGGGTAAGTCAAAGTTCTCACAATTAAAAGTTCAACAAAGTATTAAAACACTGTACGTACCACTACTTTTGGAAGGTCTTTGTAAATCTGTTTCACAAAGTCCAGAAAATGATGAATCTGAGAAGAGTGATGGGGGAAACATGTAAATCCATAATTCAAAACATGTTTGTTACTTCCTACTTGAAAACAAATTGAGAAATGTAATTTGTTGGTCAGCTTAACACTTATTTGGTGTTCTGACAACAAAACAATTCTGTGCTGAGTATTTAAGATGAGGTGAACTTGATTGTAAAATAATTTAAAATAATAGCCCTAGTACTAAATTCTCAGAAAACATTGACAGCTTTTGAAATTAGGCCAAGAAAATAAATATAATAAGCCAAGAAAATAATAAGCTAATATCATTTTTCCATGATATCACTGTCATGGGAAAATAAAAGCTGAAAAGCCAACATTCTCACCTCTTGAGAGATTGGAGGGCGGAACTGTTTGTGAAGCTCAATAATAATGCGAAGACATATCAGCACATTTTCCTCACTTTCAATCTGGGGAGACAAAAAAAAAACAAGAGCAAAGCTATATGAACGTGCATCTGTAGAAAAAAATTGCAACTAGTGTCTGTAATGTTGCAACAGAAGAGGACTTGTACCTCCAGAAAGCGGAACATCACAGAAAGAACATTCTTGGTGTGTGGTCGAAGGTGCTCATTTGTTGGGATGCGGTGAATTATTTCTAAAACCAGCTTTCTCAGTTGCTGAAAAAAGAAATTGGGTTAAAGCAAAGCATTCAGTCACATATACTTCTATGATATTAGTCACTAACAGATGCTCACCATTTCCAAGCACCGCATTTTAACTCACTGATATCACTTTCAGCTTTCAAATACTACATGTTCATATAATGCAGGTTTATAAAACAGATGTCACCTTGCTTCATACTGTTTACAGAGATTTGTATTTGGGGTGCAAATGCTGGAGTTCATCAGTGATGGTAGTTGCAGCATTGCTATGTTATCTTAATGTTTCCCATTTGTATCAGTGTGGAAATATGTATGGTCTATGAACTGTTCAGTCACACACGGGTTCAAAAATTAACTCTTATGCTAATCAGACAATTTTTTTGGAAACTTAAAATCACAATATACATGTCAGAATTACTGTAAGCCATTAGTATCCAGATTCCTCACTTTACAGAGACAAATCTGATGACATAATGTCAGAACTTTTTCCCCTTTTTAGATGAATCTTGATAATGAGTCATTATTGTTGCTCCTGGATATTGTGGAAAGCATAAACTAGTAAGATGTTCTGATTTTACTTGCTCACAACTTTGCAGGTATCGTGGACAGTAAGGGTCACATAGCTGGTTACCTAAGTTTATTTTTCATCCCAACTCAAATTTTACCTCAATTTGCTACATACCTGTGTAGGTTTTTCTTGAAGGAACTGAACCTCTCCATCCTGAAGAAATGTTAGAAAACGGGGGATGATGTGCTCCAAGAATGTAGAGTACTGAGGTGAAGACGTCACATTCTAAAATAGATAAGACAAACACACATAACAGCATATCCCACTGAAACGCCTTTTGACCAGTTTTAAATTCCACACAAAAAGAAATAAATAACAGTTTGACAAGACTATCATTATAAGAGACAAAAAAAAGCTTCTATTATGCAACACGAACATCTCTCCAGCTTACCTCAAAGTTCTCGCTGACCTCCTGCATCATCTTCAGCTTAGTTTCATCAGCTGGAAGTTGAAGGACATTGTGTAGTTAAACAAGCTTGTTCATTACACAGCTTGACATTTCTATACCATCATATTGGGCTTAGCAGGGATTCTCAGATCTTATCAGTTTTACTTTCAGCGTCCAGACTGATCAAAAGGTACATAAAGACACACATTCAAAGTAACACACACACACCAATCACTCTCACAGACACATGTACCTTTGACTGGACTAAAGCATATCGCTCTCATCACATCGCCATGCTAAGCACAAGTCCCTAAACTAAACCATTACTTATTCTATTCAGAAAAAAAGTTTCTACCCACAAGTGGCAAGTATCTAGCATGACCCCTCCTTGTAGTTAAATGTACTGAACTCTTTTGTATAGCTCTGGCTACCTGTTGTCATGAAAATTGAAGTTACACTAAATGATGACTTTTACCTGGAGAAACCATTTAGTTAAGACTTGCTTTATTTGTAATACTCAGCATTTTATATTTCCTTGTTATATCTTGAACAAGCTTATAATAAATTGCATGCTTAGTGCAAACCGGCAAAAAGATAACAATATGTAACCTAGGGCATTTGCATTTACTGAAGTAACATCCATTTATTGTGCAACAGTAGTTAACGGTGGAAGACTTAAGTAGTGTTATTAGGTATTCTGAACACATATGGTCATAATACTTGCCAAGAAAATAGAATGAATAAGGAGTATACAGTGCATAAAATAATTTTGACTCCTGATTGCATTTTGCAAAATTACGGCATGACGAGGCGTAACTTACGTGTGTTGGTATCCGTGAGTGCCGCAACAAACTGCAGGTACTTCTTCATAAGTGTGGTCTGGTCGACCACAGTGGGACTGGGGGCCGGCACAAATGCCATGGTCGCTGAGTCAAATGGAGCTGCTATGAGAAATAAGGCAGACAGAAGTCTGCACAGCTCTCAGTGGGATTCCATATACTCTGTAGAAAATAAGAAAGCATAGGCATTAAAAGTCGTTGTTCTTACTCCAACTAACCAACTTTCAAAAATAAAAAACCACAAGCGTTCCGGTAACATATTTACAAACATGCCTATATTTTTATCCGGCGCACAATGATTACGTCATTTGAAGCATCAGCTAGCACATTTTGTACACTCATACCTTGTTTCCTCATTTAATACTAGCCTCTGTGTATCTAACTGAGGGGTCTTTCAATTAATTACTGCACTTAAACAATAGTTTATCCATATAATAAAACCTATTAGTCCAGTTTCATCTTATTTCAACAAAACAGCATTAGCAACTGTTAGCTAATAAGCTAGCTTTCGCAAAGAAAGAAAGCGCTCGCGCATCCAGTAACGTTTAACTGAATTTAAGCGGAAAGCATTGCCCGGAGAATTAATGTACTTTTCTAGAAAGAAAATCCACAAAAATCTATACGCAGATAAAGGATCACGATAACACCACTATAATTCACTAATGTTCATTAAAAAGCAAATAACTTGTACTCACCTAACGCCGCAGACAGGAAACCGCCGCTCTATGTCCACCGCGCTGTGCTCAGAGCTTGCAACCAGCAAGGATGTGTGATATCCTTCCGCGTGTTGCACGGAGTATTTTATCCATTAAAGAATATGCATGTAAATATATTTTTCCTGACTGTACTTATAATATGTAAACCAGGACTAACAGTGATAAAATAGACGGGAACTGGTTTTGTCAGTCAATGCATTGTATTCTAGTACCAGCGGATGGATACACTCAAACGCTCTGTCAGTAAAAGACCATCAATTTCGATGGTCTTTTTGGCTCCTGGCTTAGCAAAAGAGAAAAGATTGCGGATACCTGCGCAACTTGCTGGCGGCGCAGCCGTGGGAGGGAGAAGCGCCTCCTTGTAAGAGTAAAATTTGAGTTCAGTACTTTGAGTTAAAACATTTCTTGTAAAGTTTACTGTCAAAATCCAAACTATCAGAGTCAGCCTAAAACATCCCTGTCGAAAAGGACTTATAATTTTGTTGGCTCGCCCGGCTCTGTTATCTGTTAAGAAATGAAGGCCACACTGGAATTAGACACTATGGAGGGTTTCTTAGTACCAATTAAGCATTTCATTTTAACTGATTATGTCAACATAATGGCATTGCTCACGACTCATATCAAAATCTTTAGAAATGCAGACATAGAGACCTGCTGCTTCCCATTATATGTGTTGTGATATGATCAATCTGAATTGCATAAAAACTGCACAGAGGCTGTATAAAGCACTGTAAATAGCATTGTCTTGTCAAAGTGTATTAAGCAAATGGCCAAATGGTCATGTGAAATGTGTCAAAAACTGAAATTATTAATGTTTATTTCCACATATATTTGACTTCCATATACAGGTACTGATTGCTGTTGTTTATTTTCGCCACAAGATGGCAGCTAACTGTACACGAAGTGTCAGTGGTTGTGGTCGGAAATTGCTCAGAGACCGCGGTCTTTGGAGCTCATTTTTAATAACAACATTTAATAAATCTGGGACAGATTGACTAATGGAAGATAGATGTCTAATATTCATCAGAGGAAAGTAGGGCACAATGTAATTTCAATAATTCTATAATTTCATGGGTATTTGGCTTGAGAGATGACGTTTTCATTGGGGAAGAAAGCACATTTTTATTTGTGACTATAACAATGCTTAAATATTGATAATTTGTTCAGAACAGTCAAAATGAATTTTCATGTTGTGTATTTCGGTTGTTTTTTAGTGTTTGTTATATTGGTGTAAAAGCCATCACACCTGAGAGGATAAATACTAAAAAAAAAAAAAAAAAAAAGGTAAAATATGTGATGGCCCTTCAGATGTATTCATAACATGCCTTGTAATAACTTTGGAAATAATGAAGTCCTGTTGAAAGATACAGGCCATTATTTATCTTGCCTAATCTATCAAGCCTGTCTCCTGCCCACATGCTCTGCTAATGGCTTTTAATTCATAATTCTCTGCTTCACAGCATTCCCCTCCCATAGAGTGAACTCACTGGCAAAAAGATAGCAGAAAATGAGGTACTCCTTTCAGTGACTGCCGCATAGAATGCAACGGATAATTTGACATATAATGTGACACTCTTATTCTCTTTGCTGTGCTCTGTTCCCAGGTGTAATAATGATCTGCTAAAGGATGTTTGTCTTGGGCTCATTGCACTGTCCTGTTCATTTCATTAGCACATCTTTTTATTTGGGGGTTTTATCCTGAGATGACACATTGGTTCTCCAGCTTTCCAAAACCACTCATCTGTCCATTAGATTTGTGTTTTCTCAGAACACCGCTGAAGCTGCCGACGGCCCTGTGATAAAGCCGGATCACCCCTGCATTTTTTTCTCATATAGAAAGAGGTGCACTTTTCTTGAGACTGAACCATGTGCTGACTGAACCATTAACAATGCCCTGAAAATCTATTCACACATCTAAAACCCAAGAGGTGCACTGAGTCTTTTTACCCATATGCACTTGGAAAATGAGAGGAAATGTGAGTCAGATAAACAGCATCCAATATTTCTGTCACTGAAAAGCTTAGTCTTATAATAGAACTTTTACATTTAAATTTTCCATCCCCATGATTTGATATTTCTGCAGTGTACAGAGGTTATTTTAACAAACAGGTAGCTTTAATCTTTAGGGAAAAATTGACTCTGACATCACACTTATGTTTTTCTCTGAGAGAAAATCCCACTGTGATGGCAATTGGTTTTCACAGGGTTTGCAGAGCTACCAAAGTCAACAATGCAACCCTGTTTCTTTCAGTTTATTTATTGTTTCTTTTTTGCTGTCTTTTTTATAATCCATCTTAAAACTTCTGTGTATTTTTTTTTTGTAGTTCTGCCCCTATGGTTTGCCCTTTTTGCAGTATTTAAGTATTCTTTTCAGTAAGCATTTTGTGTGCAAGAAGTATTCACTTTATGTGCAATTATTATTAATTGATTTGTCATTTTTCTTAACATAGTATTTGATTGTATGAGTTTTCATACTTAAACTCATTTGTTTATTATTTGATTTTAACTGTATTGTACTGTCAAGATATCATTATACAAATTTTATTGTATGTCATCGACGTTCTATGTCTATTTCCACTTTTCAGGCTGCCACTATGAAACAAAGGGACAAAATCAGCCCAAAACATGGACAAAAATTTCTGCTGCATGAATGT
This sequence comes from Apogonichthyoides opercularis, assembly GCA_029814545.1. Classification (NCBI taxonomy): domain Eukaryota; kingdom Metazoa; phylum Chordata; class Actinopteri; order Kurtiformes; family Apogonidae; genus Apogonichthyoides; species Apogonichthyoides opercularis. The sequence continues at coordinate 7,139,402 of JAPTGW010000012.1, forward strand.
CAGTGTTAATTTAATACATTGATCATGTTTTAGATTAAAGGCTGCAACATGCAGTGAACATATTCCACTTTACTTTCATTTTCTGTATTAAAGGTGTATCAATACAGTGCAAATTAATACATATATGGCGGTACTGGGGAAGTTAGGAAACAAGGGAATACACATTCAGAATCTATTATTACATTAAAACTGAGTTTTATAAGCTGTGGATGCTGCTGAATAACATATAAACACTATACCTGAAGACACTTGATTTTGGTTTGTGTTCTCATAAAATCAGTCCTTAAAAGTCTGATACTCAAGTTTTGTTCTAAAATGATCATAATGGGTGCAAGACTGTATTTAAACAGCTACTGAAAAATAAACTGCAGTTACACTACAGCAAGCAGAGGTCCTCAATGTGGTGTTCCTTTTCAGTTGGTGCTAATAGGTGAAAGCTGCCATGTGCATCAATTCTGAAAGAAATGGGGATGTTTAAAAGTTGCTTTGGTGAGGATTTCATACGCATTATTTGAGAGGTTTTCCTTCCATCATGTCATTAGAATAAATTTAGGTCAAACTGAACATTGTGTACCGTGTAAATAACACCCTTTTGCCTCCATTTCTTCATGCATATTATGAAAAAGTCCTCAGTAGTGACTGCGTGATGTGGGACACAGTTGCATGCTGTGTTCAAAGCACAGTGGTAAGTCTTCCAGTCTGCGCACCAGGATTTATTGACCTTTCACAGCCAGGTAGGCAGCTGTTGCTAATTGTTTACCTCTACATCCTGTTTCTTCACTGTCTAGTTTAATGAAATGACTCACCTGCAATCAGAACGATCCTCTTGTTTTTGACAGAAAGGAACCAGTCTAATTTCTTATCACTTTAGGCATTGTGGTGTAAAGATGTGCAACATGTAGTTTAAATGTTCACTAATATATCTTATGTTTGAGGTATTTGTTATGAATCGGTTTTGTTTCACTTGACATGTCCTAACGAGTGGGTATGTTTTAAATATGTTTTATATCTTACGCAGTAGAGAAGAATGACGATATTAAGGGGGCTAACAAAGAATCAGTAGAAGTGATCATATATGGGGCCAAATACCCAACAAGAATTCATGACACCTTTCACACTTTTTGGCTGAGACATAATGCTTTTTTCATATTGTTTAGTTAAGCCTAAATACATTTTTACCCAGCTGGCAGTTGACGTCAGCCCATTACAACCAATCCAGTAACTTCCACAGACACCTTTTTTGATAATCCTCTTTCCTGACCGGAGCTGTCCGATCAGCACTGCTCTGCGCGCTCCGCGTTAGAGCCAGGAATAGTCCCCTAAACCCAACTACGTTAACTGGGCTTACCTCGACACACAGACTTGACAGCCGCGATTGGATTGTCTGTTGTAATTTTTTTTTAATTTGTGATGCGAGTTATTAAGAATAATTAACTATGATGTTTCTTTTTCTAGACCTCTGCCTTTGGGAAACACTTTTACGCAATAGTTGATCGCGTAACTCGATTCTGGATTAATCAGACGGTCCACTACTCTCGGGCTTCTTTGTTTTTCCCTCCAACTCGACTTTCCAAAAAGGTTAACATCTTAGGTATGTATTCACTCCTCTACGGATTGTTGTGTTTTTGTGCACTGGGGAGCAGACAGCCAGTGAGCGGCCAGCCGGACGATGGAAAACGGTACATTTGCCGGGCAATACCCATTAATGGTGACAGCAGTTGCCCGGTGACTTTGTTGCCAGAGCTGAGCGCCGGGAGCCAGGAAGAGGAGCTCAGAAATACTGTCATGCAGCTGCGGGAAACAATTCTTCAGCAAAAAGAAACTATTTCCAAACAGATAGGCACCATCAACGAGTTAACCACCAAGCTGTCGCTTTGCGCTGCTACTTCAGATGACAGAAAGAATGAAAAGGGGGGTTCTTGGGGCAAAGAGAAGCAAAATACAATGGGTGATGTTCCCAGAGATCCCAATGACACAATCGACAGTCTGGGAAAGACAATGCAGGGGCTCAAGGACCGGCTGGAAAACCTGGAGGTAAGCATCACTAATTGTACAATAATCTACCGCTGTTAAGTATGAACCTGTTTAATTCTCAGTCCTGATTTAAAGGATTTTCAGATCTATCTTTGCACAGGCTTAAAAGGACTTTTGAATATATAATTAGAGTACCAGAATCTGTTTCCAGATACTGCAGTATCTGGAAATAGATTAAATGTCTGTTTGGCAAACCTTACCCTTCCCGTTACGCATGGGATTATGTGACGTGTGTCTGTATGGAGGAAAAGTGCGCAAAAAAATATCAGAGCAATACCTCTGATCACGGCGACAAAACGGTGCTTTATATGGTAATGGCGACAGGATACTATTCCATC
>JAPTGW010000012.1:7322347-7333707 GCA_029814545.1 Apogonichthyoides opercularis
CTATGGTAAGTATCAATCTTAGCAAAAAAATTTGCCACCCGCAGAAGAGGAAGTAGGAGAAGAAGGAAAGACATGATGAAGTTCGAAGTTGACTGGACACAAAAACAACGTGACCTTTTCTTCTCTGTGTGCGCGGGTCAGATGCTGCTACTTCTGATCATCCTGACAAATAGGCCGGAGAGAAACATGCTTCACGACCGGTCATGAAATGGCAAGTGCTGGCATGAAAAATAAAACAAGTTACAAAAGAAATGCTGCGCGTCTTGATGTTTAAAGGCTTTGAGAGGCTTGAATTACGACTCCGGAGCGAAACTCTTGTCTCATTTAGATGACTAAAGGCATATGTCTGCAGACACCTTTAGATCAAGTTGGAAGATGCCGAGCAAGCAGATCATGATGATGACGATGATGATGATGATGGCGGTGGTAGTGATGATGGTGACGGAGGGAATGGGCTTGGGCACCAAATTAGTACCTGCCACACAGTCATATATCCGGCTGTAACCACCACCAGGCCTGTATGGGTGACATGAAAGCACCAGCATCTATTTATGGGCCATCAAAACACGCAGGTGGAGGCTTTAATTATCATTTGATCAAAAACAGCCTTAGCGTGCACGGTCCTACGTGTACTTTTGCAGTTTGCAAGTTACGTTTAGGTTCCTTTCTGACATGGAGATGAGGGTTGACTCATAACAGTCAGCACAGTTCGTGAAATGTTGATATTATACACTCAAATAATAGGATTAAATATATCCTGCGCGTGACATGGGACAGACCACTTTAGTCTAGTGTCACTTCATTTTTGTTATGCTTTTGTTTCTTTAAGAAAGAAAAAAAGGAAAAAAAGAAGAAAAAACTTGGGATTCACGTTTTCACCAAAATGTTGGCGCAATGGGAAACAGACAGCGCACGGACCGCTTATAAAAACAACATCTATGTGTTTATGAACGTCTGTGGTTTATAAGCGCGTCATAAACATATCATTTTGAATTGGAAACTATAAGAAATCTTACGCAGATACAGCTGTCTCTCTCCTTTCCGTCTCTAGTATGGACCTTAAGGGTCAACAAGTCGTGTGAACTTTTGCGTTCAATCAGTCAACGTTTGGAGAAAAACTGGGCTCAGGCTACAGCAGGAGTCTGAGGCATAATGTTAACAGTTCAATGACGCACAGGCAACTTGGAGGTTTACAGAAAACTTTCAGAGAAACATGTGCATCCTTTGATTACATCCTCTGGCAGACAGGAGCAGCTGAAAGTATTTCGAGCATTTTGTTAATTTAGGATTATTCACATGTCTTATAATCAGATCACGAATCTGGAAGAAAGTTCACACAACTTATCACACAATTTATTGAGTGTGTTAGAAGATAGAAGATCAGTCAACCATCTTTACTATAAAAAAGAATTATTTGTGCTGTCATATAATAATAATAATAATAATAATAATAATGATGACAATAATAAGTACAAAACAGTTTTATTTACTGTAATATTACTATAGCCCACATACACTTGAGGCAATCTGTAATATTTTAAAATTAATTTAAATTCTTAAAATATAGATATTAAAATAATTGATTTGTGTATCTCGTTGGGACAAACTACAGCAGGTGTTTCCTACACTGTACCCTGCAGCACATGAGTTTATTTGGCTTCAAGACTAGATGTTTGTATTAATTCCCACACAAATAAACACGGATCTATATGAGTGAATTTTTGTCTGACCACACTCCAGGTTATTAACCGCAAGTATTTAACAACAGCAACAACCAAAAGATCGGAGAATAGCTATAAATGAACACATATATATTGAATATAAATGCGGTTCATAGTAGATCTGGATATGCCCCTCATATCTGTAACAGCGATCGATCACCTTGGTTTTAAGCCCAGTCCGAAATCAGAAATGTGACCTGACTCACCATAGGTCAGAGTGTTGCCAATGTGTGTGTGTGTGTGTGTGTGTGCGTGTGTGTTAGAGGGAGACAGAAACAGAGAAAGCTGAAGGAGACGCACAGAAGAGTCAGATCAGCAGCAACACGAAATTACTACTAAATGTAACTTAATATATCAGAAATACATGAGGCAAGTTACAACACTGGCCGCGACCAAAGCGAAGGCGACTTTATATAGTTGAATCACTTGTGTGTGTGTGTGTGTGTGTGTGTGTGTGTGTGTGTGTGTGTGTGTGTACGTACGTACGTACGTGCGTGCAAGCCACTAAATTGGCTCATGCCCCCCTGAGAGGCCCTAACTGATAAACCATCATATTCCACCTCCATGCGTAATGTTCAACACAGTCGTCCATCGGCACATAAAATATAATACACATATATTCACATCCAAGCATTGTCAAGCATTTTTTTAAACTCTAAGGCATCAAATACAAAAAAAATCTGTAGTTTCATGTATCAAAATACGCCAATATCAGTTAAAACAGTTTATAAACTACAAGACTGTCCGATACGCAAACATTTCCCTTAAGACATTTGCAATATTTTTCCAGTGCAAAAATAAAACACCTACCTATAACACGGCAGCGTCCTTTATTTGTATATGTGCATGTAATTGGCAAAAAAGATGCTTTGAAACAAAAAAAATGGCACCAAAAGCTGACAACTCGGGCAAAAATGCTAATCCGGACCAACGCGCGTTTAAATGTATGGGCTTAAATAGCGCTCCACGCTGACTGAATGTATCCACCGAGGGGTTTTCCCGACTACAAGCACCGGATCCAGTGGACGTGAGTCTCCATAAGGCTGTATAATAGCAAATTTATGTGCGGATGACGCGTCCTCTCTCTCCCACAATGGAGCTGAAACGCTGACATTAAACAGAAAATTGATGGAGTAACCCGACGAAACTCTCTACCTCGATTTCCCATGCACTCTGCCGTCTCGTCTGGGAGACTAGAAGGGAGCTTTCTTGCATTTTCTTTTTTTTATCAGGGGAGGGGGCAAAGGGACATCATCAAGCATGCTTGTGAGTTACACACACCAGGAATACACCCACTTCCATCCCCACCAAGTAAAAAAATGCCAAAAAGTAGGCTACACACACACACACACCTCTGCTCTGACCAGTGTTGTTTGTAATTGTGAACCGGATCTATGCGGAGAAGGTTGAGGAAGGGGGGAGGCCTATATCACTCCGTCTTCGTGCATCTTTTTCATAACCAGCGTCAAGATCCCTGGCGTAACTGCTTGTCGAGCTTATGTATTTTACGCGCAAACACACACACACACCTCAGTTTTGGATAATCAGAGTCTTTTTACGCGCCATGTGCTTACCTACGTGTAAGTGTGATGCAGTGGAGGGGAGGCCACACCAAACTCAGACCTATTTGAGGAATAGTTGACACACTTTTTAAGTCTGGGTGAAAAGGAGCAACCAGGTCTGCTCTGTAAATCTAATTGATATTTGTTTATAGTGGCGGTTGTGTGCCAAATGATTGGCCTAACTACAGCCTAGAGGCCACAGTTTACCCACCTTTTTAAGATTCACCACTAGCTACGTTAATGCCTGCTATTTATAGGCTATAGCTGTTCTCCGGAGTTTCAGAGGCATATTTTTTTGTTCTGCTCGCCCGCCGAGGATGACCGATGCACGCAACGCTGTCATGAAACACGGTTTCAACTGTAAAAGCACTATAAACATTTAGCACAAGGCGTTAAAGAGTCCACGGCTTTTTTTCTGTGCGTCTGCCCCGGCGCCTTTGATCAAGTCCAAACGGTCCAGACAAGTTTGTGCGTAAAAGTGAATTTATCTCTCGTTCTCGCTCGACAGAAAAGGAAGCTCAAATCTGTTTCGATCTGTGGCTCTGGACTAAAGAAACAAAGACAGGAATGCAAAGAATCGGTGTACTAAACACAGAGAAAGAAACAAACAAACAGGGTTTCTTTTCGAGAGACAGTTTTACTCAAGTGGAGACCTATGCGTGAAACAAATGAGCCGCAGGCTGGAGATGAATGCGGAAGAAGCGCAGAGACCGAACTGCAAAGCTTGAAAATAATTGCAGAAATGCGGGCGGTTGAGGTCTCTTCCCCTCCTTCTCACGCAGGACCTCAGCCTCGGCTTTCTCCTGTTTCTCCCCCCGCACCCCCACCGGCTGCCCCCGTAGGTCACCGCTTCAGGAGCCCCACGTCACCAAGTTAACCCCTGCGTCCCCGCGTCCCGGGACAGAAGCGGATGAGAGCCCTGCGGAATTTGTATAGTGATGGGAGGAGCGGGCCCCCCCACCCCCCGCCCCACTCCAGATAGGAAAAAAAAAACTTAAAAAAAAAAACTGGGGGACCCCCGGCCCCCTGAAGGGCGGTTCCAGGGGGTCTCTTGCAAAATGAGGAACAGGTTTCTTTCAATTTAATTTTATTCCTTGGAAATTCACTCTACTACGGCTCATATAAGAGTGACTGCTGTGATTAGTTTGCATGGGTTTCCTCATTGTCCTGCACAGGTACTTGCCCTGCATCCAGTCTGAGAACTATTTTCTTTATATTTGTGCATCTCTAAAGCTATTTTAACCCATAGTGAAATGCAATTATAACAGTGTAGTACAAGTAATTAGCCAAAATGTATTAAAATATACTTTAACACATAAAATTCAAGGCGTATTTTATGTGTATGAAAATGTTACATAAGCTTCTCAGGTCATTTTGTGCAGATCATTTCCAGATGTCTAGAATTCAACTTTTGATATGATTTTCAGATAAAACACAATGTGATTCACTGATGTTCAGCAACAAAACCCCAAACTGAAACACATCCAACAACAAGCTCCCAACAACAACCAAAAGAGAAAAAAAGGTCAATAATCCCCTGCGACACTGTGTTTTTGTAATCCCACTGATCTGAGACATGAAAATATTTGGCTATATAATGACATCAGACATTACCATCTGACAGCAAAAAGAAATATGCTTTACCAGCCCCAACAGGCAGATCTGCTTAAACAAACTCAACCAAAGTAAGACTATTATGACTTTTCCAAACTGTTGCTGCTCTCATCACAGTGTTAGAAAATAGAAGCTATTCTCTAGACCCAAAAGCAACAATACACACATAAATCCTTCCAGTATGGTTTTTGGCTTTCCCTTTGAAAGGATTTATGTGAAGGGGAAGTGGGAGGGTCAAGGCAGACCCCACCCACTCAGAGCGTGACCTTTGTTTGTCTGTGGGGCCTGCTTTTGCCTTGTGGCCTATGCTGTTATTCTATATATTCATACGCAAATTTAGGATTTTCTTCAGGTCATTCTCAAAGATTAAATCACATTTTAATATTTCAGTGTTTGCTTTACCTAATATCACAGATTATATTACATTTAATCATAGTTTAATTAACTGTTACTTGTTAGGCTTCAGCTGTTCTGTATTAGAAAAAAACAGACTCCTGAATATCTTAAAGATTTGTTCTTACTGACTTAGCTGGTTAAATAATATAAATAATATAAATATTCTGCATCTATATTCATCAAGACACTGGTGTGAATTAAAATGTATAAACCCTGTGTAAAAATGTCGCAATTCTCACATGTAAGAACATATTCAGAGTGGAATTGTCTTGGAAAACACATTGTGACGCCCCTCAACAGTGTCTTAAAACTGCAACTTCAGTGAATGGAGAAAAGCTAGAAACTGGCCTAAGAACAAGCCTCCAACGTCCTCACCCATCCTTCTATTTAAACTCTGATGACAGATGATTTGGCTGCACTGTCAAACCAGCGCCTGCAGCCTGAAATGCAACCCTTCCCTCTTCATTAAAACGATCCCAAACAAGACCAGTTTTCCGCTAAGCCCCTGACCAGCTCAGGCCCTCTGCACACTATGCTGTGTAAACACATATCATGCAGATACTATCAGAAGTGTCGGGTTGTTTTCACCCCTGGACTCTTTCACATTCTGTGGATTATATATGGAGCACCTGTTGGAACAAAGTTATGTCCTGTGGCATTAAGACATCCTTCAACGGTGCACATTCTTTGTTTTTGGTAGTACAAAATCTTCAACCATTATCGTATTCTAAGTTGTTTACTGAAATGTCAAATGCACATTCACAGTAGGCTTTACCATTATGTTGTAAATAAATCTATGCGGGAAACATCTGTAATATTCATTACAAAATGAGCAGCTGCAGGGGATACAATACACATCCTTTAGAGCATTTAACATGTGTCAGACAAGCTTTTAAACCCATCATAATGTTGTTCACATATGGCAGTATTGATAAATGTGGACAAATGTTTGCGATTTACCCTGTAGATGTGATGCTTCTCATTTGCTGTGGTGTAATACAGTTGCTGATTCTTAACCCTGTTCAGAGCCCACTCTGCAACACGTGTGTATATGTAGACCTGTGATATTCGTGTGTGTGACACAGCTGCGATAGGTTAAGAATCAGACATTGAACCTGCCTCTGGTTCCAATTTGAAGCCAACTCCTCGTGGGTAAACGGAAAACACTTCAAGGTGCCACCGGACCTAAAAGATGGTGTGGGATTCTAACACTGGCCAGTTTACATGGTCATGTGACTTTTGGAAGTTTATGCTTCAGAGCAAAGTGTACTGCACACACACACACACACATAAGAACTCCTCTCAAGTTTATGGAGGCCCAGTGACCCCGTAGGTGCTGAGCATAGCTGTATAACTGAGGCAGCTAAGAGAGCAAGGCATCATGGGAAATGACGTCTTGCCATAACACTAAAATCTTTCATCTTTGCTTTCCTATTGTAATGCATATCAGCTATAAAGAGTGTTACATCAGTGGGCACACAGTGGCGGCTTTATCTGGAGTCTGCTGTAGTGTAGGTCTGCTCCTCTCTACAGGATGAGTTATGCTGCGTATGCATATTCTATGAAGCCACATTAAACACAGTGTAGTGAAGGGACAAACAGAGACATCCCTTAAACATGATGCCAGCTCATTCACCCCTCTATGCCATCGTCCATCCATCCCGCTCTCTGAGCTTTTTTTTTTTATTGCAGCTGCTAATGCAGCAGCCAGGACAGAAACAAAGCTAGCTTTGTGACCCCCCTCTCCCCTCCTCACTGTCTGCTGACGCTTTTGCTTGTTCTGCATGTCACCCCCCAGCCCTTGTTCCCCTTCCAATCTTTCACTAAAAACTTCTTTTCTTCCTTTTATAATTTTTTCCCCCTCTTCTCTACACATCTGCAGCAGCATCACGCGGCCTGGCATAGCTGGCCTGGAGAGTCATGTGATCTGCACAGTGGCTGCTGCGTGGGAGAAGAAAAGGGAAGTGTGTGTGTTGGAACCTGTTTTTTGCCCAGCTGTGAGGTCAGAGGTCAACTGAACCCTGAATCCAATCAGTTCAACTCACAAAAGAGCCGACTCACTCTTACTTAACTCCTTTCTATCCGCTCTGTCTTTCCTCCTCCTGTCTCTGAAATGCCATCGTTCCTTTTTTCTTCACTTTTTGGCCTCTGGTCTGACCCAAATGCCTCACCTCAAAGCATGGTGTTGGATCCAACTACGAATATGCACATGGTGTGGGTAAACCTAAACATCACAAGAATATCAGGCACGTCACTAACAAGGCTGAGAACTGATAGTTGACTTTTCAACAAGAAGCCATCTCAGTCTGTAGCTGTAAAGTGTACATTAAAATGTCCCCCAAAAAACCTGTTACAGCTTAATTAAAAAGATGTATGAATTTAACTACAAGTCTCCTTTTATGAATAACATCTACAAAACAAACTATTTTATATGCATCATAATTAGGCCAGTACACAAATCCTTCCTGATAAAGACCTACTGGAATCTAAATCTAGAATTAGCTGCCATCATTATCACAGGTAGCTAAAAAAAAACAACTAAGGACTGAATTATATAAATTAAAGGTTTATTGCATTACCCAGACCTTATTAATTCAGGATCTTAAACTTGTTTACTCCAAACTTGACTAAAGCAGGGATCTAAATATGTTGGTTGTTGGTTTTGTAATTTTCATTTTCTATATGAAACCAGATGTTTGGTATCCTGGGTGAAAGATGAATAAACATTGTGGTTATCTGGTTTTAAAATTATTTGTAAAAAACAAACAAACAAACTATATATATATATATAAATGAGACAAAACAAGGGGAGAGCAACATAACAGAAGTAGCTAGAACAATAATAACATAGTACAAGATAAACCTGTAGTCCCTGATTTTATGATTTAGTGTTTGTTTTTGTTGATTCTGCTAAAGGTTTTTGCTTAAAGTTGCTTGAAGTCTGAGTTCCTATTCAGCAACACAAACACAACCCAAAAGATGGTTATTTGTGGTTTTACACTCCTCTTTATGGTTAATATGTGTTAAATGCTGTTTTAAAAAACACACACATTCAAGAGGAAGAACATTCAAAACAATTGTAATACTGAAATCAAATATCAAATAATTAAGTAAAATTAAATAAAACAAAACACTTAAACACTTGTAAACGGTTTAGTTGAAATTAAACAAAGCTAACCCAAAATAAAGAAAAAATTAATATCTCAATAATAATGACTGCAATATAAAACTATATAAGGTTGACTGTTAGAGTTAAATTTGCCAGCCCTACTTTTACTCAAAAATAAATTCGAAGTATTTATACTTTACATACATGAGTATTTTCATCCAATGCACTTTTATACATATTTCTGCTTCATTACATTTTAGTGGTAAGGACAGTATTGTGCTTTTTACTTCACTAGAAACCATTTCTATGCTGATGATACACAATTTTATTTATCGATTACATCCAAGTGTAACTTCTTATATTCACAACTGTCTGATCAGATTTCTCATCAGTCTTCAACTAAAATCATTATAAAAATCTAAGTATCAGGTCTTAGAGGCTACTTCACCCTGGCAACCTCAGTATAAAATCCATTTTCACAAAGGTACCAGCTGAAATTCAACAAATATGTCAAGACAGTAATTTAGTGCAACTACTTCCATGGAAGAAACATGCACCCTTTGTTATCTTTCCAGCAGTTAGACACAGTTATCTATGCTTCCCGCTTAGACTTTTGCAGTGTTTGTTATTGTTGTCTATGAGCCAAGATGCTGTTAAACAGTCAAAGTTAGTCCGACAGTCAGATATTACTCACAAACACACTTTGATATCACCATAGTTGTTGTAATGTCAATACACTAACGGTCACTAGATTTAATAAAAAACCTCTTCTTCCTTCTTCCTCCTCATCTATAAGTCCTTCAACTGTCGTACTCTGTGGTGTTAGTAAACTATTACTGTCTGTGAACCAGCCCCTTTGAGTCAGGTCTGTTGGTTGGACTCTTCCTCCTTCGAGAAACATGGGTTTAGTTCAGGTTCCACATTCAGCCCAGGATGATCTAAAGTGGGCCAGACCAGGCCAGTGAGAAAAGTATAACTACGTTATGAAAGTGTTTTTATCTACAAAATTTCCTTTAAAATGCGGATAACATGAAAAACCTGACATTTTGATAAGACAAGAAAGATAAGTTCAAATTTGACAATATCATGCCTCAGTTTATCATTTATAAATGTGCATTACAACTTACAGATCACAGTGGATCTAAAAATACACAAAATATTTAGTAACAGGCAGAATGTTATTAAAATTACACGTACTAAAACATTTTGGGTTGTTCATATTTATTCACATTATTCACATTTTGTGTGAAAGGATAGTTTGTAAATGGAAACATTTTTTATGGAATTTTACTTTTTAATAATAATTTGGAGTTATCACTGTTTATGTTATTATGATGGTATTTTACTGGTCTGATCCACTTTAGATCATATTGGTCTGTATGTGCAACCTGAACTAAAATGATTTTAACACCATTGATTATTAATATGTTCAGTGTAATTTTTGCATTTCACAAATTCAACCCACAGACTGGATTGGACCCTTTGGCCGGCCGGGTTTGGCTGTATATTTGACACCTGTGCTCTAGAATAAGAACATAACAAGGCCGTGCTTTTGCTTGTCCTGGGTCTCAGGCTGTGGAATAGTTTCCTCCTGGGAGTCAGGTCAGCAAACTCTCATGGGGAATCTTTGAATTGCAGTTGAAATCCTGCTGAAAACTCTGTTTTTCCACTTGAGTTATTATGTTTTTGTTTTTACTGCCCTTTGTCTTTTCCTTTGTTGCTCTTTTTACCATTCTTTTGATCATCATTGTCTTGTATACCAGTGATCTAGTGTTTGGGAGATGCTATCTATATAGAATTGTACTTATTTCCACTTTTTACCCTACATGCCTGCAACAGCTTGCGTTACTTTTTTAGAATTTCCATGCTCTTCCTGTCAAGTGAAACCACATGTATCTTAATTTGTTGATCTGGCATATCTGTAATAAACTGAAGGATTAATTGTTCCTTTATGTGTGGAAGAAATTCTTCCTCTTCTAAAGCGAAATAAACTCTTTAAAACCCCATTGGATTAGTCTCAAACCTGAAAAACAGGCCCGTTGTTTTGAGCTTAAGAAAAACTGACTCTTTAGAGACACATGGTTCTCATGAGATGACAACACAACAAACGTATGATGATCTTACACAATATAGTGTATTGCTCTGGATTAAACTACAACATTTAAAGTTGTTCAAATGAGCTCGACCTTAAACATGTACAAGAGTAAAATGTGCATACACATGAATGCAGCAGTAAAATTAATTAATTAAAAAACATATAAAATACTGACAAGAACGATTGTACCGCACAATACTCTGACTTTTCATACTTTAATTCAATGTTTAGACAATACTTAAACATTTCTCCCTAAGGATCTGAGTTCTTCTTCCAGCCCTGCATCTATTTTGTTATCAGTATTATCGAGGTCATGTGTACCGGCTGTAATGTGACTGTAAAAGGATGCTGTTACAGGTACGGTATCAGAAAATATGGGTGTATCCCACTGGTCAAGCTACTTCATCATCTGGGACAACAATATCCACCCTTGTTTATCGTGGGAATGTGGCAGCACCAAAGGATTTGGACTGAGAATGATGGGAAAGAGCTCAGAGGAGCGACTCAACTGGTGAGATGAGACCACCATTTGGAAAATTCATGTGGCTGACACAAAAGCCAGAAAAACCTCTAAATTTATATGGATGTGTTAGTCGCTATAATCATTTACTGTCGTAACTTCAACTAAACTTGTAAAAAAAAAAAAAAGATTTAATGACATTTTTTTGTTTCCTCAACCCTTGGCTCATACACGTGCAAAGGATTTCAGAGGGGCAGGGTGTCAAAGTCAGAAAAGGGCACTTTGTGTGTGTGCGTGCGTGCGTGCGCGGGAGTGGGCAGGGGCCGGACACGTTACGAGTCCGCGAGGATGAGCACAATCACCAGTTGAACCACCAAAGCACTCAAATGCGTGCGCCAACATC
>JAPTGW010000012.1:7356361-7367291 GCA_029814545.1 Apogonichthyoides opercularis
TGGAAGGTCATGAAATTCATTCTGTTGATATTTAAGACTTGTTTTTCAAAGATGGCAACACAGACAAAAATGTCATTATAAAATGAAGGTTTTATTTTGTTATTATTTTTCATTTTAAATGTGAGTCGTATTATTATGTTACCTGATTAGTTTCAAGGATTTATGCCAATTAAACTTTTGTAGAAGTAAAATATATGAATTAGGGAGGATTTTTAAAAAATATGTCTATAATTGTTTGTATTTTAGTTTGACAAGTGAAAACATCTCTTCATAAGTGAATAAAGACACACTTTACGGCACCAGAGTGAGGCTGAAAGTCAGACTGAACGAAGACAAGCAGCAGTTTGAGGTCTGGTAGCAATGAAGCTCTGTAAAGGTCAGCGGTGAACCCAGAGGAGGTGGTGAGGACTCACTGGTCATCAGCCTCGCCTCAGGACACAGGGTCAGCTCCATCGTACCCTGAGTGGTCCTGCTGACCTTTCTGATGTCAGAAGAGGTGTGTGCGTGTGTGTGTGTGTGAGGGTAGCCCGGGGGCAGGACTGAAGGCAGGTCATATATAAATGTGCACACATGTTGAGCAGAGGATGCATATCGCTTTATAGTTTTCTAGATATTACAAAGCTGGATATCAGCAAATACATTTTACAAACACACACATACACACACACACATTAGAGGAGGAGGGGACTTTGTAAAACACCTCGGGTTTTTGGCCCGCAGACTGGAGAGTCCTTGGCAGAAGCTAAATGGATGAGAGTAAATAAAAGTGGCCATTATGTGTGGGCTCCAGTAAATAGCTGCTCTCTTGTCTCTCTGTGCTTCAAAAACAGGGGCGGAAGATGCGATCACGAGGAAAGCCCGTGTCTTTTCTTCTCCCACCTCTATAGACAGGGTCTGGCTCCCCTCTCCCTTGCCCCCTCCATCCTCCTCCTCCTCTTCTGTACCCTTTTTCCCCCTCTTCTCTCCCCTCTTGAGCTTTTTCCTTCTGTTTCCTGTTTCTCCTCCTTTTCACTTCTGTCATCCTCCTCTCCGTCCTTCTCCTCTCACTGGTATTTCCCCACCGCTCCTCGCTGAACGTTAAAACCTCGCTTTTGCCCGCCCAGTGTTTCTCAAACATGCAGGAAGGGAGAGAGAGATCAATGGTGTCCTCGGAGAGGGAATTACACAGCTGAATTTCGATGAGAACAGAAGAAAGGAAGAGGAAGGGAGAACAAGTAGAGGCGGGGAAGGCATGTGAAAAGGAAGAGAAGGAAGAAGATAGTATATCCTTCACAAAAAAAAAAGAAATGGATGGAATGTGGAAAACTATTTAGACTGTATGAGCAAACCTTGCAAAGCTTGTTTCAAAACCATCCCGAAAAATCTAATTTAAAAGCCTTGAAAATAAGTTTGAGACGTGTGTGAGAGCTGCTTCTGTTTAACATAACTGAAAAGTGAATACATTTGCTGGGATTGAAGAGACATTTTTTGTTTTTTAGGAGGTGATTTAGGAGTTTTAGGAGGATTTTTACAAAACTGTAATGCACATAATATCTATTTCCCATTCTTTTTTTAAATTAAAATACAATTTAAAAAATAGGGGTGAATAATGGTGCACAGCATTAAAACCATCTTCATGGCTTCTACAGGAAACAGTATTTAGTGTGATCTCTGTTCCTGTGACAAAAAGTAAAACAAACAATAAGAAATACTGGGAATGTGTTGAATGAAACCTAGTGTAAAACACAAGAAGATAATAATGTCTGTGCAGAGGAGTTCAAGACACGTTAACAACAAAGGAAGGTCAAAATAAATACAATATACTTAAATCAGTTTTTTGTGAAATTCTTGTTTTTAACGCTGTTCTATATTTCACTTGTATCTTATTACAGAGACTGAGAAATGTATCCGTACATTATAATATAGCATGATACTACTTGTGCCCTAAAACTTTTGCACACACTGTACTTTTTTTTAATGTTATATTCTGGAGATATTGGTGTACCACCAACCATTTAAACTCCAGTGTGATCCTTTTGTAACACTGAAGTAAGATTTTTCTGGCAAGGACAGATGTTAAAAAAGTGATAAATCCATTCAATCTGTGCTCAGGTCTCTGCTGACCCTGCCAAATGCTGTACCACACAAGACTCACAAACTATCATAAGAACATTTAAGCAGAAAAGATCTTTGTGGCCAACCTTCCATTAGTAAATAGCCATCATTTTTAATCTCAAACCTCTGTCTGTTTCTTGTCATGACTCCTCAGTGAAATCCTTTTGGTGGGAAAATGCCTCTCTTTTTGTGCACACAGAGTTTTAACTACATCTCAGGACACAAACATTTTATTAAAGTTATGTAATCTAGGCTGTTATAAACGATATCATTCAAGACTATTTACATTTGTGAAGGATGCTGTCTGTAATAAATCAGCAGCAGTAAAAAAAAAAAGAAGGAATGATCTTAATATTTGCTGGGTGAGGACCTAGCTGTTCATGTGATAAGTGCCACTCCTAAAATCCTAATGATGCTGCTGGCACCAGAGAGCCATATAAAGCAGCATCTCAAATGAAAGGCCTGTTTCTGAACGAGCGGCCGCAGACAGCCAAAGAAAAACGAACAGTGGAGGAGCCTGAGGAGAACCTGGGATAACAGCGTCTCTTCTGGCTCTGAACTCTGCAAAAGGGCTCAAGCGCCGTCAATTACTGGGAGATATACGGGCCGGCCCGTTTCCACCACTTTACTGAGCCCCCTTCAGTTGCAGCCCACTCAGACTGTAAATTATCACTCCCCCAGTCCAAGGTTCGCAGCAGTTTTTGGAGTCACCAGTGAGACCCTCCTCTGTCTTGGTCCGAATCTGAAGGAATTCCCTCCCTCTGTGTGCCAAACCCCAAACCGAGGCTGTGAAGCATGCAGCTGCACGCCCATGTGGATACGCTCACTCGCAAACATTGATTTAAACACACACAAATGCACACAAATGTTCGTATATGGTATATAAAATCCCCTGGAGCTATAGATCATTGGGAACAGGTAGAGAGTTTAGCATGTGCACACACACACACACACACACATACACACTCGCATACACACAGGCCGTATATCATTGAGGTGGGCAGGGATGTCAGCACTCCCATACACAGTGAGCCTTATTACAGAGTTTAATAGAGGAAAGCCAGCATGAATCCCCACAGTCATTCTGTTCCAGTCAAATACACCATTCACAACACACTTGCCCTGTGTGTATGTGTGTGTGTGTGTGTTAATGCACATATGCATGGGTGTGAGAACTGTACATTACAAACGTCAGTACATACTATGTGCCTGTGTGTACAGATGTATATACGATGTGCATATGTGAAGCACTGAGTGTCTTATTATTCAATACTGTGTATATCTTTGTGTTGTTTATGACTACATTGTACACATGCGGTCATATATAATTAAGTATATGTATATATAGTGGAACAAGTATTCACATCCTTTACTTCTGTGGTTCTGCATTCAAAACCTTACTTGAGGAAAAGTACGTAAAAGCAAAGTGCGCCAAAAGTATGAAAAGTCAAAGTAGTCATTGTGTAGTAAAATGGTTCCTGTCAGTGCATATGTTGTTTTTGGGTAAATATTACTGCTGCATTACATTTTATTATGCCTGGAGCTCATTTGAATTACTTTATACAGTTTTTATAGTTTCATGTACAGCAGTGCATCATATTCTATAAGATCTTTATATGTTTGTAGTGTTGCCATCCTGTAAGAACCACGTTTCTCTAAAATGTCAACTTGCCGTGGGCTTAGAACAACAGGCCTGTTTTTAGCTTTGTGACAATGCATTTTCTGGACAACTCAACAGGGTATCAGGAGGATAAAATAACACAAATCTCTTCATATTGTTATAAACATTTAACATAATGTCAGCATGACATTACCTCCCTGAAATGTGCAGGGATAGGAAGAGGAGGAACGACTGTAATGTGAAATGAAATAAAGCTGTCAGACAAATGTTGTGGAATGAAAGGTATGAATTTGCATGAACTGAAAATACTCAAATAAGTACAGCTGTCTCATATTTGTACTTGGGTATGTGATTAGATAGATTCCTACAGTATTTGTGAGTGAGTGGGTGTACTGTAAATGATGAGAAGGGGACCACAGTGACCCATCAGTGAGGTCGATCACCTCTTCTGTTTATGAGTCTGGCCTTTTAAAAACACCCTGGATTTATGGTCAGTTTGGATGCTATCTCCAACACGACATGAGTGTGTGTGCACAGTCATGTGAGAAACAGAAAAAGTGGAGGATATTTTCTAGTTCAGGATAGAAAATGAGCCTAATTCACTGTCAAAATAGGAATTAAACACATAAACATTGGAAGTGATGAGAGGATTATTAGCAGTCTGTGTACCTTCACTTTACACCAAAGAAAAACTTATAAAGCAGTAAATACAGTAAAGGTGTTCTCTTCTAAGCTATATGTACATGATCTCTCCCTCTGTCTTTCTTATAGACTATACTTACATGCAAATGCTAATACTTAACATTAAATTTACAGTATATTGTGCTCAATTGCAAGGGTTAATGAAGTGAAAACACTAATGTTTTCATGCCTAAGTAACATGTTTAGAATGGTGTAATCTCTCTGAGTTGTGATGTTTACACGTGTTGACCCAAAACCAGGTTATCTGAGAATGAACAGAAGTCTTCTTGCATGTAAACATAGTGATTAATGCTGATATTAACATATAAACACACAGTGCACATTGACGCGAACAGAGCGGAGCAGTGCAGATGGCGATTTGGCATCTCCCTCTCTGCAAAGCGAAATCCCACGTCATCTTAAAATGCTCTGCTTAGAAATTGATTTCACAGTGTGAGAACCCCCCTGGAGATTAACAAAGTAAATTCCACTTCGACTCTCCAAAAGAAGCCCCCACAATTTTTTTCTCTAAACCTCAGATAAGCAGACGAGGAGGATTTTCTTGAGACTATACATCCTTTATCTACAATTCTAGGTGCTACGTAATTGTGGATGTAGTCTAATGTGTGGTCCATTTGCTTCATTAATGGGGCAGACGCAAGCCGTTCAGCCAAGAAAACGTCTATTGTTCCCTTTACCCTCTAGTTTTTTAATGTGTAGCATTAGTCCTGCAGTTGTTAGTGCTAGCCCATAGTGCTTTGCTGATGGTCAAAAGACAAAGTCTTAATAGAATATAGTGGGACGGGCAGGACAAAGGTGAGCAATGTTCAGCTGGATGCAGCCAATTTCTGTGTAAGAGGCCTGCCTAAAAACCCTATTCATAGGCCGTCTAATGCTGGTACGTAATTAAATGTGATTACTGGAGCAGAGGGCTCCTCTCTCCCTCTCAGAGGGCCACACACAGGACTAGAGGCAGCGTGCATGCGCTCATTAAGGAGGCGCTAACAGATGTACACAAGCAATGACCACAGGCATACCTAAAAATCTAAGCCATATCTCTCCCTGACACATACAAACATAAACACAAGTCAAAATCATGTATTTCAAAAATGTCAACTTTTAAGGAGCTAAGAAAAGCAGGATTGGATTTGAATGGGATTTATAAGCCCAAAGGAGGCTGAGTTTTTTAATCATCAAGGAGTATGTGACCCTTCAACTGGACTTACTGCAGGAATTGGAGAAGTAAGCTTTTCACCTGACAGCACTCTTCCAAAGTCTCTCCCAAAATGCACAGAAAACAAACACATACCAAGAAATGCAAATAAAAATCAGGATAAAAAATGACCTCTAGTCTGTGATAATCATAAGGCAAACAAGCAGAAATATAAACAAAAATCAATTATGGTTTCCATCCACACACACAGAAACACACACCTTGTCTGGCTTACTCTCTGGTCCAGTTTCCTGGGCAGACACAGTCCCCTGGTGCTCATGGGAAATAGTGTGCATGCCAGGCCCCACAAAAGCGTCCTTTCAGCCACCCGCATGCTTGACCTGTGCAGGGTCAGCGCTCTGCTTTGTGCCCCGTGACCCCTGAGTGACCCAGGGGTCATGGTGAGGGCCCGGGGTCAAATCTAGATGCCTGCGTCTAATTTTGCCCCAACTGGGTTATCCGACCAAATCTGCGCTAAAATTTGCCCCCCTCCCTATTCCACCCTAATACCCACTACTACTTCCACACATGACTGGGTCTCATAGAAATACATAGGTACTCTGCAGTCTAATTGGACTACTGTGGACTAGCACTCAACCTCTCTCTTTCCTCCTGTCACACTAACACACACACACACACACACACACACACACACACACACACACACACACTCACAAGCATAGCCCCCTGTAACTGCACTAATACCCCATCCCATGGCCCTTGGTCTATCTTGAGGGATTAGGTGCAGAAAGACACACATACAAGCGAATATACATCCACATATACACACACCCACAAGCACAGCAGGGCTGGCCGAGGGTCTACCTTGAAGGATTGGGTGTAGAGAGACAGGACCCTCCAGCCAATCAACTGGTATGTCACATTGATTTTGAGGGGTCACTGGCGCACAATGGCCAGGGTTTTCCTGTCTTAACCTCTCTGATCACACACATATGCACATGCACGTTCCTACACTCATGCACACATAATGACAATAAACTATTTATATTATACATAAAAGCAGGCCAGGAAAAGTGCTTGACAGCAGCAATAATAAACAATGACAGGTAAAAATATAAAACAGAAGTGGGATTGAATGACCTAGCAACCTGAGTAAAAGAACTGCCCGAAAACATTCGTAACTATAAGAAAAAATATATTAAGCAAAAGCAAATCAGGGAATGTTTTGAAACCGTAAGATCTGAGATTGAACAGCATCAGTTAGGCCAGAGAGTCAGTCTGAACTGATGTATGAAAACTGTTCTTACTTAATTATAAGTGTATATTAATGACTAATTTGAAAAACAAAATAAAAGGGTAAAGTAAATTGTAAAAATGTTGTATGCAGAGATAGAGGTAGAGGTCTTGCTGACTGAAATACTTTATGGAAACAGGAACATATATATATATATATATATATATACACATACATACATACATACATATATATATATATATATATTCCTGCCTCTTAAGGCTCCACTACATCCCTGTTTCTGAAAATCCTCCATCTCCAGGGAAAACACACCCGGCTGGGGTAAAAGCTCCTGGGTCAACCCCCCTCCCCACTTCCAACCCCAAACTCCTTTTTCTCTTTCCTGATCAAACAACACAATGGACATGTATCAGAGAGGGCATCGGGCAGGCATTTTAGCTCTGGAAAATAGTCGGAAACTATTTGCACTAGCGTTCCAGGTGCACAAACTATTTTCTTCTTTTTACGTCATCCACATTTGCCTGTTCTGTTTCAGCCCTTTCTTGATCCCTGTCACTTTTTGCCCCTTACATCCCTGTTGTCTGTTTCCCTTTTCCTGATCCCTGAAGCATCTGGAGAAACATTCATACCTGTACTTTATTTAGTTATCATGAAAGAGGTTTAACCTATGGATCTGGAAGAATGGTGGCTTTAAATAAAATAAAATAAAATAAAATAAAATAAACAGTGAAGGAAAAAAGTAAAAGAGAATAAGATGAAGACAAACCCAGTCTTACCTCCGCTGTGAACATTAAGTGACCACTAGTGGGCGCACAAGTATTTCAGTCGTGTCGAAACCAGGAGGCGGTGTTGTCTCCCATCACCTCCTCGACTGTGAAGTTTACTTCCTGGATACGCGTTCTGAAACACAGCCAGGTTGGAGTTGTTATTATCTTGGACGGAGTTTCCGATAATCTGCAGCTAAAACACGCACATATGCAGGCTTTCAGCAACGAATAACCGTTTAATGTCGCGATATTACCCATGATAACGTAAACGAGAAGTGAGACGTGGGGCGCAAAGAGGTGAGTAATTAAACTGATTGTAATGTTAGCATGCTAGCTAAAAGCTGTAATACTCTTTAAAACCTCTGTTAACTGTTTAGAAACACTATGTGCTTGTGTTTTTTCTATGTTTGTGGTTAGTGGCGCCGTAAGGAAGCGAGGTGGGTAGAAAAGTGTGTCAAATGTTGAAATGAGTTGTGTTTTTCCTCACAGAGCGCCACGTCACTGGTCGAACTTGGCAGAAGAAAAAACACACATACCCGGAATTGAGCAGTTTTAGACCAGAGAGATTTGGTCATTTTAGGCATTTAGCTGCTGTCTCGTATCTACTCAAGGACTAAAGCAGACGGACTGAAACACCGGGTCAAAATGACTGCGTCCAACTGGGGTCTCATCATGAACGTGGTGAACAGCATCGTCGGAGTGAGCGTGCTGACGATGCCCTTCTGCTTCAAACAGGTAGAGTCAGACAGACAGGTCCAAGAACAGTGGGTCTCACATGGTTTTCACTCAAGTAATGCATTGTAACTTGGCATTTTAACACTCAGACACCTAAACAAACCAAAAGCATCTACTGATCTGAAATGTTTAATAACTTTTCAGTCACTAATCCGATGAATACATGTAAACAGTTCAGGTACATTGCAGTTTTTTAGCTTTTCATCATTGATCCATTTGGACATCCAGAGTCTCCAGAAACACTGTCATCTTCTGATTCACCAACAAAACCCATGTAGTTTAACAAATGACAGTGGTTATAGGTGCTTGCTATGTTCAGTTAGTGATTTATGTTGCTAAAAAAATCAGAAAATTTTCCTGTTTTGACTGAATAACCTTTGAATTTATGAACATCTACATTATCAGTAATTTAAATAAATGAAAGTACCTCTATAAAAACTGATAAAAGCAAAATTCAGAGGATATTATTTTAATAAATGGTGATAAATAATTTAGTAAAGGTTAACTATAGAGTAAAATGTTGTTTGGAAATTGTGTAAAAAAAAAATGCCGTTAGGGCTTTACTTTTTAATTACTTTTTAGAGTTGAATAATCATGAAAGTTTTAGTCAAATAAACATTATGTCATCAGCACATTCCCTTCACCCCAATTAAAATAACAATAAAAACACAACTGACTAGCAAAAGAACAGTTGAACCACAAGTATAGGCTACTGGTTGATATTTTAACACGTTTTAAACACTTTTTCTTATTTTATGAGATGGTAGAAAGCTTTTGTCCAAATGAGTAAAATAATCAAATTTTTCAACAACCATTTCAGTCCCCTGTTAACTCTGCTGGGCTAAAACGGTACATAAACGTTAGCTCTGCATCTCTTTTAAATACAAAATAACTCATAAAATCATAGATCTTAATTATGCTCACTGTTTGAACTAATTGATCATTTGTGCACATGCATAGACATGAATGTCCAGGAGAATTTGGATTGTCACTGAATCAAATCCAATAGAAGTAGTTACTGAAGTGGAAGTCAGGTTTTCTTCTAAGTTTGTAAAAGGTTTAGGTACTATGGTTTTTGTTGTTATATGGCTTGAAAGTCCATTTCTAAATAATTGCAGGTGGAAATTAGACCAATACATTTAGATATTAACTCAGAAAAATCACAAAATAAATCTACTCATGAATGAAATTGCCACACATTTCTAATTTTGCCAATAACAGAGCCCAACTTACAATAGCTTATTAAAAAGACAAACAAAAAAACAAAACATTGCATTCTATTTGATACTTTATTTCTCTCGTGTCATGCTAAGGAAATCTCTGATTATTTTTCTTGAACATTATATCAACAGTTGTGCTTTTAGCATTGTTTCACCCTTTTTTATTCTGCAGAACCACTAAGACTTACAAACCAGAGATACTTTGTTCTTAAAATACATATGTACTATTCATCAAATTAGTTTATAAATGAATGTTCTTGACATTTTTTACTGCCATGTTCTCATACATAATTTTATCTCCAATAGCTATTTATATGAGGTATATGTTTGATAAGTCAGAACTTTGTGGACTTACTGAAAACCTATTGGCTGCCAATCTTGTTGATGTTGTTAAGGTGACATTTATTTATGGTATTTAAGATAATAGACTTGTATCAGTAAATGTACATGCACAAAGACTAGTGTTTACAATTTGTTTGTGTATTATTTAGTTAGAAATTGAGGGAAGTAGTGAATTGTGTTTACAGAATGTTGATGGTTTCAGATGCAGTTTTTCCAGAATTAACATTTGTGTTCAAGAGCTTATAAAAATGTACATACACTTAATTCTAACTTTTGATATATTTTTTAATAAGATTTTAGTTTGTATGGAAGCAAGAGTTTTCTAAACACTTATGATGAACAATTTTTGTAAAATCCCTCAGCCTTTCATCAAAAAGCAAAATAAAACAATAAACCTTGTTCTTGATCGTGCTGGCACTGAGCTAAATCTTGGCCTTTTCTGTCATTATTTAAAGAAGATGACTTATTAACCAGGTAACTTCTTCATATGTTGTCTTCTGTCTCATCGGATGGATGATCAGCCTTCTTTTGTCTTTTCACAGTGTGGGATAGTGTTGGGAACACTACTGTTGTTTTTCTGTTCATGGATGACGCACAAGTCATGCATGTTCTTAGTTCACACCGCCAGCAACACCAAAAGACGGACCTATGCCGGTTTAGGTGAGTTGAATGAGAGGCTTTGCCATGGAAGAAAGAGTGTATGTTTGGTTTCATTATAAACTTAGGCTACGTTCAGACTGCAGCCCAAATTCGAATTTTTTTTATTTATTTATTTTTGCTGCTATCTGACCTGTTAAAGGCTGTCTGAACGGCACAAATCCGATTTTTTTTTTTTTTTTTTTTTTCCAAAATCCAACCCAGGCCACTTTCATATGTGGTACTAAATCTGATACATATCAGATATTTTGCACCGTGACGTCAGTCTGAACGGCCAGGTCGCATTTATCAGACCTTTACGTCATTGAAATCGCCACAGATGAGAGTGTTGTCATGAGAGTGTTCCAGAGGTGTCACAGATATATTTAAAATGTTTTTCTTGTC
>JAPTGW010000012.1:7520357-7530692 GCA_029814545.1 Apogonichthyoides opercularis
TCCTCACTCGGGTCACATGGAGCCTATCCCAGCTACATAGGGCGAAGGCGGGGTACACCCTGGACAAGTCACCAGTTGCCGACATATAGAAACAAACAAGCACTCTCACACCTATGGGCAATTTAGATTAACCCATTAACACATGTCTTTGGATGGTGGGAGGAGGCCGGAGTACCCGGAGAGAACATGCAAACTCCACACAGAAGGGTCCCACCCCCACTGACTGGTGTTGGACTCAAACCCAGGACCTTCTTACTGTGAGGCACAAGTGCTAGCCACTGCACTGTCGCCCGCTCCTCCATTATGGCAAAATCCAATCTAAATTTATTTAGAAAGCAAGTTTAAAAACAAGAGAGCTGACCAAAAGTGAAAGTTAACTCTGGACTAGTCACTTGATGGAAGTATATTAGACCAATGTTTATGAAACAGATGAGCCTTGGACATCGAGGCTAAGAAAATGGTTCATATTTAATAGAAGTGAGAGAAACTAAACGGTTCCTGAAATACACTCAGTAAATGTATGAAGCAGATTTGTAGTATCAGAGACCAGTTTTATTCTTAATCTGGGTCTCATCTTGTATTTTACTAGTTTTTGGGAAAGAAGATTTTTTTTTCCCAGATTAGTCCAGACTAGCAGTGCAAAGATTTCTCTAATTACCCATGTATTGCCTGTTTTATTTAACATTACTCTGATATGATCCAAAATGTCCTTGCTTCAATTGCAACCAATAACCACCTGTTTATTCTGTTTCAGAGAACCAGCTATGTACCTTCCGGTCTGTGCAGAAGCTACCTAACATCGTTAGCCTATATTGAGGATTGTAGGTAATATGGCGTTAGCTTTGTAGGAGACTGAACATTAGCTAGTCAGGTGTGGCTCACTCAGTTTTCTATACATCCCTTTAAACCACCTTAAAATACATCTAGTGCTATGAGCAGAAATATAATCAGTTTGCCCATATCATACCATGCCAATTACATTTTTGTTTAATTATTTCAAATACTTGGTTGTGATAATATCCTTATACCTGATGACTGGGTCTCAACTGCAACACCAGTATAGAGATTCATAAAGTCATATTTGTTGGGGAGTCACAGTGGATATACATTCACATAAAGTCAAAGGTGAAAAAAAAAGCCTGTTTGCCTTTGGCTTGCAGGTAAAATAAAGCAAACAGAGAAGGTCAACCTTACCTGGAAAAAGATCCTCTGTGGCATGGTCTCTGTCTTGGAGGGGTTCTTAAAAAGACCTTCTGATGGGTTCAGAAACTGCATGAGGTGAACTCCACCCCTGTCATCTCCCAGTAGCAACAGAGAGGGTTGCTTTAGGTACTTTGGAGGAACAACAACATAGTGTACTTTTAACCCAATGCATACATGTGTGCAGTAAATTCAG
Organism: Apogonichthyoides opercularis; assembly: GCA_029814545.1. Classification (NCBI taxonomy): domain Eukaryota; kingdom Metazoa; phylum Chordata; class Actinopteri; order Kurtiformes; family Apogonidae; genus Apogonichthyoides; species Apogonichthyoides opercularis. The sequence continues at coordinate 7,521,754 of JAPTGW010000012.1, forward strand.
CTGAAAAGAGTAGTGGTCCTACCTGGACATCACACCAGTAACATAAAGCAGTCAGGACACAAGGAAACCCTTCATGAGACAAAAGTGATTTTTCCATCATATTCTGTAAAGTTATTTTTAATTCTTGTCAAGTTTATCATATTAGAAAGTGCAACACATGAGAAACCACATCTACCAAACAAATGGACGTCTTCAAATATGCTGTTGGTGGAGACATTGATAAAGTGCAGGTCCCTGCAATCAGTTGATATGGCGACCTTGTTGATGTTGCCCATGTAGACGGCGTCAGTGGTCCAGCCTCGGAATCGTCTTGTATTGGCTACTTCCTCTGTTGGGTCTCCAGTAAGCTGGGGAATAGACGTAGTCAGTCTGAGTGTGTCTTTGAGTTTGCTTAATTTGTGTACAAGAAGTGCCATGATGTCACTCACCCCTATCGTTTTGACGACGTGTAAGCTGTGGTTCCAGACAGTCAGCTGACCCCCCTTACTGACACTAATGTAGCGGAGTGGAGGTGGATGGGAAAGAGCCACTGCACGCACTGTTGGCTCCCGCTGTACAAACAAAATCAGTGAGGTTTATGCAAAGGTTACTGAAGAAATTAAAGTCTATTTTTGTGAAAAAGGAGTTTAGAAAAACAAATTTTGTAGAAAAATGGAAACATGCTGTTATAGCTTGCTACATCACATACAAATAGTAGAAGAAAAAGTCTGAATAAAAAGACCTTCTGGATACGAGTTATAACGTGCAATTATTTCTAGATTATTTACTCACCAAAATTCAAAGTCTAGGATTTGACTGAGCTTGTTTCTTGGAGCTACCATAGTTAAGGTAAGATTAAAAAATGTATGGAATCTGCTTTACAACCTTGAAACCACAATGAATTCCACCCAGGGATATGAATATTTTAAATGAACAGGCAGACAGAGGCTTCAGACATTGGCTGAAAGGGTTAAACATTAAAAAACATCTGATTGCTTAAACATAGTAAAACAGACTCACCCTTTCCTCCCTCACATTTGAGTCATGTTTTTGGCTACATATCGATGAGTGCATGTCTAATAGTTCTGTTTTTTTTCTTTGTCTTCAAATCTTCCTGTGCCATAAGTCTGATACAGGAAGATTTAAAGTACCTTCAAGATGTTCAATGTAACTTCTAGGTGATGTGATAATACTTTCTCAATTTAGTGCCATAAAAAAGAAAACTGTAGAAATGTGGCAGGAAACAGTGAATATATTGATGGAAGGATGATGACATTCAACTAATACCCAGATGATTAGATACAAGTTGAAAACAAATTCTGAATATTATGTTCCATTTTGTAATTTTGTCCTCTGGGATCTTACAGGGTGGGAATCTTTACTGTCTGAAGAACCAGTTTTGTCCAGAAAGAGAAATCCAGAATCTATCTGGTCTCACAGAAAATATTCAAGCCCTGTAAACACAAGTAACAGGTGACATATGATACAGATTTTAATGATAACATTTTAAACTCATCCTTTGCTTGTTTTATTGTTTGGATTTCTGTGCCTTTTTTCACAACTGGATATTGTAAGACTAACTTGTGACCTTAAAGAATAACATCACAATGTTCATTCTTGTTGTTCATTTTCAGTGGGTGAACATTTAAATTTTCCTGAATAGCAGAGATTTTGCAGACTTTGTCCACATTTAAAAAACATACACTTAACACTGAATCTGTTTCCTTTCTTGGACATGAAATTGAAGTGGTCCCATAAACAATTTTTTGTCCATGAATTGTTACAGTCTGTATTCAGGTCTGTTTATGCTCGGTAAAATGGCTCAAAATACACACTTAAGTAAAAGTAAGGAGACTACTGGTAACACTGGTTAACAAGTAAAATGCCTCCAGCGCTCAGTACAGACTTCTTGTTTTTCCTAGTTTTATATAACAGGTTGCATCCATTAAGGTGCATTACTGTCAACTATTATGTTCGATGGTGGACCAGAGACAACATCCCTGAATGCCTGACCCACACTAGAGTCTGTCTGCCTCCAGAACAAGTGTCATGAAACTTTGCTAAGTTTGAGTCAGTAATTAAAAATTAAGTTAAAAAAATGCAGGTTGACTGTAGTTTCAAAGATACCGTCTTGGGTTAAAATGTGAATTTCTGAGAATTAATGAGAGAATGTGGAATGCTTGTCTCAGAGCTACAAGATCTACTTCAAACACCATCTGCACATCACAATACATTCACTTCACTGGAAGATTTAAACCAGTTAACCAGCACTTTCATCATTTGTTCTCCAATTCATCTTAATAATGTATTTAGCACTTTTAATCTCTGAGGCAGATAGTTTCTAAAAAAAAAAAAAAAAAAAGGCAAAAGTTATCTTTTACTTCCTTGTCTGGACAAACCAATAGAAGCCACTGCAGAGTGCATTACGGGCCACAGGTTGCGTACCCTTCGTCTACTACAGACCTTTTTCACACTTTCCGGAAATACGTAATCATTGTGGAAAAATACTTCCTGCCAAACGCCAACACAGTGAGATTAAATGGATAAGACAGAGAACATAATCGGCCTGACCAATTTGTATATTACATATATATGTATGTCTATGTATATGTAATAAGTACATATTTGTACCCATTATATACATACAAATTTTTCCATGAGGAATCTGTCCATAAATACCAAGTAGAGAACGATCAGAGTGTTACTGAACTGGCTAGAATGACAAGTTATTAGCATGTTTACATTACACGTTTACTACATAATTTATGTCTAATGTACAGTTGACCTTACTAAAGCATCATAGTCGGCTTTGAAGGAAGCATTATGACATCAATTTGTTCTGTTCAGGGTTGTCCAAGCAGACGTCTTCTATGTAGTGACAGTAATTTTAGCCGAATGCTACTGTCAGGTTTTTTTTTTTTTTCAGTAACGTTTGTGTTTATGCACTTTTCTGAACAGAAATGAAGCTGTTCCATGAGAAAAGATCAGCCCCAGGTTTCAGGCAGTGAACAGTGATTCCCAGCACATAATCTTTGGACGTGAAATGTCTGCTGCAAACATAACCATGTCTGTTTTAGAAACAATAATGTTTTGTTTTAGAATGCTTTATTTTGAAGTAAGTTGAAGTTCCACTGGGCTGTTCTCATGTTTCTCACTGTACCTTTGCTGCAGCAGCTACCAAGGACATGGCACTGACGGGAGTTACGAACTTTTAATTCTTTCTTAAGTTGCATGCAGCCAACAAGGTAATTTATGTTGTATATCTGTTTTATGTTTGTACAGAGAAACTTAGATTATGAATATATTGTGCACATTATCATTTTTGTTTGCTTATTGTGTGTTTGCTGTATTTTGCCATATCCATATATTGTTTAGTTTTCACGGTGGATTTGGAGGACAAGCCACAAATAAATCCCTTAAAAGAAAGTCACTTGTGTCTGCCTGTGCTTGGAGAGAATTACACATACTACCCTTTTCAATCACAAACTTTGGTCCGTCATCCCGCCTAACCTCCCTGTCCACAGACAAAAAAACAAACAAACAAAAAAACCCCCACAAATATGGCTGCTTTTGGGTGTAACGAGCAACCTGGAACGCTAAAAACTGTTGTTCTTTGCTTGTGCCACAGTTGCCCTGATAGGTGAGGAAGTAGAATACTGCAACAGTTGCATTTTTCCGGTCAAAAATATGGAAGTTGTGAAAAATGTTTATAGTGTGTTTCCTGTACCTTGTTGTGGGAGCAGTGTCTGACTGTTTGTGGGGAGTCCAGGAGAGCAGCGATGGGGATGGAGGCTCGTTCTCTTTCACTGTACTCCAAAAGCAGGTAGGAGCAGAGCTGCTGCCACGTCACCTGCCCTGTGCAACATATGTCCACCTGTCAAGGATGTAAAGGAATAAACAATGACCGTTTAAACCCTTTATCAGGCAAGAAACTATTTTTGGTAATTTCTGCATACATTACAAGACAGTGACAGCAACAGTTACAGTGAGGACAGTGAGTCAACAGTATCAGGTCAAAGGTGGTCTACAAGGTCCACCTCTGCTTGAACAGTGAGTGTATCTGCTTTGTTCGGTACCATAAAGTAATGATACTAATGTAAGGAATGATGTTCAAAGGAATGTGTGTGTTGACAGGTGTTCTAATGTTCTAAAATACACGTTCCTTTCATCTTAAATGTGTATTCCTTGTATATACACTTATTGCATTTTTTTCTTAAGCCACTTACAAGTAAGGAACCACATATGGTAACTTCACTGACCTCAATTTTCTACATGACAATTAAAAAATTTGAAAAATTTCACAAAAGTAATAAAGTCTTGTTAAGTCCTCCAACAACACACTATGGTTGAATTTTTAAATTTCAGAGTATTTCTATGAGTGCCCTACAAAGGGTTAAAAGCTTATTTCCTTCTGTTAATGGAACACTGAATTTATTCCAGCACTAAAAAGAAAGTGTATGTCAAAAAAAATCATGTTTACCTCACTGAAGAACTGCTCAGCCCATGAGTCCTCTACACCAGGACCTATCACAGATCTTATAACCTCCCGAAACTCCTCAAACTTCATTCCACGTTCTTCATTTGCTCCTCTGTTTCTCCCTCTCCTTCCACACTGCCTGCTTTCCTGTGCCGGTCCAGATTTAGAGCAGGTAAATGCATTTCTCAGTAGCTGCAGGTGCTCAGGGCTCAGTTTCTCTGCAGGACTCACTCCACCGGCTGAATCACTGAAGGAGGGGAAAAAAAGGGGGATTTTAAGAAAAACTACAGTATTAAGTGAAAGCTAATGACAGTATAGCCCTTTTCCAAAGGTCAGTGAAGATCTTGAGTTATTGAATTGTCTTTGCTGGTGGGGTTTTGCTGATGAGTCACCATAAAAACAATTCAACTTTCCATTTGGGACCACACATTTTAAAGGTTACATTTTCTCACAAACCACTTACTCATAATAAAGTACATTCTCTTTGATCCATTAAGTAAATAACCCCAAGCAATGGAAGCAATAATGGCCCATATGGACAAATTCATGACTGTTGTGGAGCTGAACTGTTCATTTAGTGAATGCAGCGCACCCATGTGGCAGAACTGGGGATACACACTCGTGATAGACCAACTTCCATGTGATATGGTCTTATTTACACTTTTAAAAGTAGTGACTGGGGTGAAAATATTCAGTATACAAACAAAAGCAATATTTACTTTATACGTTTGGCAACAGGTTTCAACAAATTTTAAGGCAAGTGAAGTCAAACATATCATCCATTGATTAATTTTTACCATTTTCTGCCAAAGGATTGTTGTAATATAATATTGAGGAGACAATTTGGACAATGAAAGAGATTATTTTGTTCATTTGATAGTAAGTGATTTATATATGAATTTCCACCTTATTTTGCAATTCTTACAAAAATATTTTTCTCATGACTTTAATGGCTAAATAGCTGCATATTAAAATTAACGAATATTGTGTCAGTGTAACCAAACTTAAATAACTTTTACCTTGACACAAATAGGATGAAGAAAATATTCAAGGACTAAGTAATTACTAGTAAATGTGAGCGTTTCTTTCAATATACAATACTATGCAGAAGCCTTCAGGGGCCACATACAGCTCAATTTGATCTAAAGTAGGCCGAATCAGTCAAATAATAGCATAACAGACTATAAATAAGAACTTCAGTTTTTTTGTCCTTGTTTTTGTGCAAATAAGTAAAAATGCAATTTTAACAATACAATGCCTCAGGTTATTATTTAAATATGTGCGTCACAACTTAGCCTACAGATCACAGTGGATCCACAAATACAAACATTTACCAACAGGCAAAATATTGTTAAAATTCCTCCTATTTTCCTCTAAAAATTTCAGATTCATGGTTGTTAAGATTAGTCACGTTTTTTTGTGAAAGGAGAGTTTGTAGGTATACGTAAACATTTTCATCAAGTAATTTTACTTTTTTTGCACTAAAACAAAGAGAAAAAAAATTGAAATTGTCAGAATTCTTCACTACACTTGAGATTAGATTGGGCTGAATGTGCCTCTACACTAAAATGCTTTTACCATTTGACTGTTAATATTTTCTGTGTAGTTTTTACACTTTGTAAATTCATCCCATGGGCTGGACTGGACTCTTTGGCAGGCTGGTTTTGCACCACAGGCCGCATGTTTGACACCCCTGCTCTCTAAGATTAAGCAGTTCAGAAAATGAATGAATAAATGAATGAATACTGATAAACCCTTTCATTTTGCATTTTCACACTAAATCCAAAATATCACAATATATACAATGGACCTTTAAAAGTCTTTTGAGATCCTATAACTATTATTATATAGTATTTTCAAGAAACCAATCAGCTGCATTTTTACAGCATAGAGATGCATGCTGATCTTTGTGCATGTACATGTTGAACATAACTGATGGAGGACTTCAGGTTTGGGGGATGTGTTTTAAGCATCAGAAGTATCCAGCACCACCAGTGACTCCTGTGTGGGCCCTGTTGCCCAGGGAGACTACAGACGGGAACAATAAGCACACAATGTAGAACGAGAATCCATTGACTGGTCTGTGAGGAAACGCATGAGTGGTCTTCTACATTGTTCACATCTCTCCCATTCAACCAATGCAACCATAAAACAATTAAGCAATAAAAGAAAGTGTAAAGGCTAATGTATAAAATGTGGAGTGGGGAAGAAATTCTTGTCAATGTTTGAAGCGTTAAAGGTAAAGTATGTGCAATCTTAAATAATTACTAAACACAACTAAACACAGCTTTAGATAACACAGTAGTGAGCATTATCCATTGGTCCAAAATGGAAAACATTCTTTCTTATGGTCATACACATTCATCAACAGTGATTCGTTTAATTTTAACGAACTAATAAGATCAAATACACAAAAATCAAAAGTAACAAAACTCACCAAAACCTGTTGTGGGGTACCTCTGTCTCATAAACCAACCATGGATTTTTTTTTGTTGTGATAAACTGAGCCATGACTTTCTCTTCAGATTCTTCTGAACACAAGATACTGCCCCGTTTATTCCAGATTTAATCCATATGTGTCAATGTTTCAGATTCTTGAATCCATGTCAAACCAGTGTCCAAGAGCGAGAACAGGCTCCTCTGAAAGATGCCCAGGCCAGTCTGAAATCCTCACTTTGTTCCTGGTCGACACATCTACGGCCATTGTTTCCATCACTTCCTCTGTCTTTTCATGCAAATCTGATTTTCTCAAACAAAGCCTCTGGTCTCTAAACAGGGAAGGAATGTCCAGGTCCACAGAACAGTAACCTATGCGTCACAAATGTTTGACCGCACTGGGAGACGAGAGTCAACACATCACTAGAGAGGACCGTGGAAAAGTAGAGTTCCAAAATAACTGCAAATCTGCTGGGGGTAACAGAGCCACAAAGCCCACAGACAAGCCCTCAGTGAGTTAATCATTTGAGGAGGCAGTTAGGCAGGACCCTGGAGAGTTAAAGGAGTAGCCTTCTCTTTAACAGCACTAAAATAATTAGGATTTCAACAACACAGCATAATTAGGTAGTCTGTATCCAATTAAATGTCTTCTCATAAAAAAAGTAAAATGAGTGAGGAGAAGCAATGACACCTTGTCTTCTTTAATGCAGTTTAATTATTCCCAGGCATCTGAAAGCTTTCATCATTTCAATGAGCATGAGTGAACCACAGTGAACTCCCACAATGTTTAATGAAAGCACCCGAGTCCCAGTGGAGTGTGATCTGCTGGGCAGGAGATTATGCCTTACACAGACACAGCTAATATTAGGTTTTTGCTCACCTGTGTGCTACAACGGCTACATAATAATGTCAACAACATTCAAATAAACAAAATCTTTACAATACAATGTCTGCAGCAAGTCTATAGTTCATTCCTTTAGAAGCTACAAATGTTTAAACATATACAGGTTACAAAATGACCCAAATATACAGCATAACACAATATAGTGCAAGTACTAGGACAACAAGAGCCAGTAGTCTACTGTGCATGAAAACAGGTTATTACAGTTGAAAATGAATAGGATAAAGAGTAGTAATCGATGGTAACAATACTGATTTATGTCAGGCAGATCACTATAATCATTTCACCATGAGGTACAGGATATATGGCAGAATGGGGTGGAAAAAACTGTAAATAAGTTTATTGGAAATTGTGGGAATGGCAGTTAAGTAAAAGTGTCTTTTTTCCTGTATTTAGACACAAATATCTACTTATTAAATTCAAGTTGTGTGGGTCACCAGGCTTTAGGAGTCATAATGTATGAGAGTGACTAAGTGTGGCTGTAATGGTGGTTAAAGTGGTGAATTGGGTGTTAACAGTCTCAATAATAAAAAATGTTTGAAGAGAAAGGTTTTACATATTTCCAATAGTTTCTAGTGGTGATATTGTCCACTTTACAGCTGAACATTCAACACAAAATTAAACACTAAACTTAAACAGTTCATATATGGTTCCACTGCAAAAGAACTGCAAAGTAATAGAGCTAAATCTCCTGCCATTTTGGACTGAAAGTGATAAGTCTTGTCTTTTCCCCCTAAAGTCTTTGTCTCTGATCTTTGCAAATGTCAACTTATATTGATAATTTAATTTGCTTGTTACATGGCATCAGTGTATAATAGCAGAACTACACCCTGGCCATGTTGAAGTGAAAGTTGTAAAAAAGCAGTGTCTCACCTGTTTGCTCATACTCACTGCTTAAACTGTGATTTTGTAAATACCTTACGATGGATATGATTCAAGTCCAATAAACTGTGAAGTTTTGGGACGTTTCAACCATGTTGCTATGTCAAAGCATGATGATGGCTACATTCACACCATCAGCCTTGATGATCAGTTCTGAATTACTGCTCAAATCAAGTCTTTTTGTTCAGCTGTTCACTTTTTTTTAATGTGGCAAATATCAGATACCAATGTGAACTGGTGGTCACAGTCCTGAACTGAGCCACA
>JAPTGW010000012.1:8039651-8050228 GCA_029814545.1 Apogonichthyoides opercularis
CTACTATGACAATTTTACACCAGATTTTAAAACACATCATTTTATTTAAAAAAAAAAAAAAAAAAACAGTGCTGTTTCAGGGTCACATTTCAAGGGCGTTGTTCACAGTTCCGACAAATAATGACTTTGTCTAAACTTGTCATACTTTTATTTTGATATATGTTCCAATTATCCTGCATTTCATCAAAAATTGAAGACTAAAGCAAAAATTTTAAAAACAGATACTTTTTCTCCTTCCCTCTCTTTAATCTCTCACAACTTCTCAGATTTGTCTGGTGTGTCCCTATAACACTGAATAGAAAGTAGTTCAAACTAGCAACAACTGTGAAAACATTAATGCCACAGTCATAATTCTAATGATGTAATGAAATAATAAGTGGTGAGATGATAAAATAAACCAGTCTCGGACTATAGCAGTACGACTTGGCTACTTTTATTTCCACACTTTGCTTTAAATAGCATTTTGACTTAGGGTTTTTAGAAGCAATGCAGAACTTTGACATTGATGAATTAGTATTTCCACTTAAGTGAGGGATGTGAATACTTGTTCCACCACTGCTGAAGACTTATCTGGTGGCCAGGTTAAGGTCAGCCTTTGATCTGCAGCCGGGGGAATCCCTCTTTCCCCATCAGAGGCACCTGGCTGGTCACCAGTGGAGCAGACGGACGTGTGCTGGTGCGTGTGTCTAATCGCTGCATTACATCCAATCCATAATTCACACTGGGGGAGGAAAGATTAGTGTTGCCACTCTTTCCTTTAGCCAGAAGGAGCAAATCTGGGTAGCCATGCAGACTGCACGCAAGGTGCAAGGTAAAAAAGCAAAGGGATTTTTAATCTGAGCTGCCATCCTTCTAAACTGTACGGTTTAACATTTCTGTAGGTGATGAGGTTGGAGAGTGGGAACAGGTTTTGCCATAGCAACAGGCCCACGTGAATAAGGTTAGTTAAAAACAGTTGGAAATTAAGATTAGGTCTCATCATGACCTGATACATGACACAAAATGTAGAAAGGAAAGGAGGTAAGAATGGATTAAGAGACGAGCGAGATAAGGGAAAATATTCTAATATGCTAAATAGGACGGGGATATAGGTCATTCTGTACCAGACTCAATTTGCCCATGCTGGCCTGTTGGCAGCCGCTGGATGCAGGCCAAGTCTCCATCAGTCGCACTAATAATATCAGTCACCCAGCCAAGCTTCTCTCTCATTCTCTCTCTACCCTCTCTGTCTGTTGTCTCCCTTCACTTATTTCCTCATTCTTTTCCTATCCATTCGCTCTCCACTGCTTTTTGTTCAAAGGAGAAAAGGGCAAAAATCCAGAGGCCAAAAATGACATTAAACCCCCTGAAAGGCTCCACAGAGATTATTGTTTGAAAATGCCAGCTCTCTCTTTGCCCCCCCCCCCCCACCTCTCCTCTCCTCTCCTGGTGCCTGAGATCTCTCTCTTTCACCCCCCCCCTCTCGTTTTCTTTCAGCTGAGAGGTGCTGACAGCCCAGACACAATAATCCAGCTCTATTGTGGAACCGCTGTGGTGGCAGCAGCGTTGTGCAAAGGTTTCCCATGTATGGCGCGAGGGCAAAGTAGGATGTCACGTTGTGGTGGTGGCACAGAGCAATGGTGCTACAAGCAAAGGGGGCTGGTCAACAGTTACTACAGGATGCCATGCTGCGCAGCTTGACAGCTCTAGTTCAAACTGTTGTCACCTTTTCCATTAGTAAGCACTCAAGCTGAAGGTGGAGAGGAAAGAAAAGCCTATTCACTTGATTTTATCTCAAAGGAGTGCAGTCAAGGCCTACACATTGATCACAGTGCTACAGTCTGGTGCAACAAACTGGGATGTTTATGCGAATAAGAGCTGGGATGACTCAATACCCATTTTACGTCCGGTACCACAAACAGAAACCAGAAAAATAGCCCAAAGAACAATGTTGCTACTCTTAAGAAATGGACCCTGATACATATAAATATAGAACTTTTGCTGTCTAGAGGAGCACACAGGGAGACGAGGAAGCTAACAAGTAAGCAAACATTAACACAGAACATAAAAAAAAATGAAGCATCATACTAAAACTTTAACCGATTAAAAATATGTTTACAATAAATCTACTGCAATGCGAAACTATGTAAAACCCATAAGTATCATGTGACTCCTGCTTCACTTTACAGCACGCTGTTAAAAGTGCATCTATAAAAAGATTATAACAACTATTTTCAAATCCCATTTTTTCCAAGACTGGGTCGATACTGAAACTGAATATTGAATTTGCACATAGGTGTGACACAACATGTTGGAGTGTAAAAGTGATTTGTGAGGATGCACAAGGCAATCACTTAAAGACATAATTGTGTTATTAAGTAGAAGTGCTGAACAAATGCCCCTCTTCATTCCCCCCTTTCCTACCCTCCTGATGTAATTTTAGCTGACTATAAAAAAAAAAAAGAAAAGAAAAAACTTTCCTCGGGTTACTGTTAAAAATCCAGTAGAATAACAGAATGTGCCCTTACGGCGCTATGTGCTGCATGGCTGCATATTTCCCACCTCCTTCCCCAAACTGAAGGAACATCCGGCCTGGATCCAGCATGGGAAGGCTTTAGAAAAAAAGACGACTAGGAATGCGGAGCAGACAAAGACGTTTATGTGTCGACTTTCATCCAGAAAAAGAGGGATCATGTCATCCTGAGGGCTTTATCTATTCCAGTGCATTGTTGAAACATAAAGAAAGGAACAGCAATATGCTACTAACTTAACCCTACTGGGGCTCTTGGCAAATTAACAAGCAGCCAAGAGGGTTGGGACACATTTAGTTTGGAGAACAAAAGAGCTCCTCTACATCTGACACGACCACTTCATTATTGCGATATCTGCCGGGCAACAATCTTGCTTACTCGTGGCTGAGGTACTTGACTAACAATGACCCAGATAAGACACAACAGGTCACCCCAAAGGTTGGACAATATGTCGCACTGAAATGAAGAGGCCGCTTGATATCAGAATACCTTTCTTTTAACACCCACTCATAACTCCCAACAAACAGGACCCAGTTGTTTTAGTCTCCTCTCTTTCACCTCTCTTAACCTACACGTGTTCGGAGTTGCTTGACTATAAAGCATCTTTCACATTGTACAATGCTAATATCACAAACAGGGTCACGGGGAACAAGCAGCCTGTAACATGAGCCAGTCTGACTCCTTCAGTCGAACACGCTGTCCTATCCATCACTATCCAGCACTACACTCTTCCTTCCCACCTCCACCGCACTGTTGGCAAGTCTATTTCATCCCAGTCCCAGGTGGGCCTTTAAGAGTCAAATGTCAGAGGCCGAGGCTCCAGCCAGACATGTAATGAATATGAAATGATTCAGAGGGGCTGTGGGAAAGAGAAGAAAGTGGTGTTCAGACAGACTGGGCTTCTCTGTCACCAGCTGAGACAAGATTGTGCCAGGCTGAACAGGGCTGGGCCCGGATAACATGAGGGAGAGAGACGGAGAGAGAGGAGGCGATACACAATATGGATATCTAAAGTTACTTTGAAAAGACGCTCCCATAAATCAAGACATGCAAAAAGGACTTGTCTTCCTCTAAACATGCTCTCTGTGTGTGCCCTGGGGGCCCGTTAAAGAAACAAACACCAGGTATTATGAAAAGCAGCCAAATAAGGACTGCACTTATTAACCACAATGAGATCATCTAGAACATCAAGGCATCTCGGCTATCTTAGGAGCTGGCCTGCTAGCTTGTTAAAAAAGCACAGTTGTAGCCGAGGGGACTTTGTTTTGTGTGCAGAGACAAATAAGGATAAGTTTGTGTGATTCAGAGCTCCATCTTCTCTCTTGCATGAAACACGAACATGAGCCTGGGTAGAATGTTCTGTCTAGCTCCTTGGTTAACAATGCTGACTGAGAAGGCAGCAACACAGCGCTATTTTTTACCCAGACAGCAGGAGAACTGCCAGGCACTTGTATTTTTAGCATAGTAACCTCTACCCTATTTTCTTGGCTGTCCCATTCTGTAAATAGGAGGGCATTCCATCGTGGTGTGTGTGTTGTACTTGAGGTGTACGTAGTTGTCATGGATGTGATGTTAACACAGATCCCCAGAGGGAGACCGAGGGATGAGTGTGTTGGTGGAAACAGCAGCCTGGCGCTTTGGCCCTAGAGCTAGTGGCCTGATAGTGTGGCTGACTGCTCAAGAGAGGCAGAGGAAGGCAACGGTCCTCTGCAACTGATGAAACAATGCAACATTCCATGTAATCACTCTATATATAGCGAATGCCGGCAAAAAGGGGGGGTTGTAGGGCAGGAAGTCTTGTAAAATATGAGGAAAAATTAGGGCAGGCGAGCATTAAAGATTAATCGTGACACTGACTGGCCGGCTCAGGCTTGCCACATGGAGAATGCCACTGTAGAGATGGGAAACAGAGAGGGAGAGCGAGATAAAGTGGGAGACAGAAAAAAGACACTTTGGGAATGAAAATGCCTCGCAGATGAATTCTGGGGTGATGAATGTCCCTTGTTCAATACCCAGATGAATTTATGTGTGTTCCATTATGAGAGGGTGCAGATGAAACATGAAGATAGGGCGGACGGATGGGAAGGAGAGTGAGAAACAGAGTGAGACCCCTCCCTCAATGTGCTGCTGAGCTAGCCATGCAGAGCCCATTGCGAAGAAGCCATCTGTAGAGATAAGTAAAGAAGTGATTACAACAGGCGCAGCTCAATTTCTGACAGTTGACGCTTGACTGCCCCTGTAGAGGCGAATTGATTTAAATGAAGAAGCTATGAATATTTTAAAGGGTAGAACCCCCTTTAACCTGAACTATGAGATCCCCCCTACATCAGTGTGTGTATGTGTAACAGGACAGACATGGGGGAGAATGTAATTATTGATAGTGAGATTAAAGCCCTATTGTCACAATGTCTGCAATCAGCTGTCTTTTTTAAAGCTGAGATGAATCAATGACACTGCCTGGATCCTTTCTGTCTCCTCATCTTTATTCATCAAAGTGGGCTTTGCAGTGTACACCAACCCTTGTTTGGGGATTTAGCGTCAAACCAAAGTGGTGTACAGTACTCTCTGACTGATGCCTCCAGCTAATTCTCTGCAAACAAGCTGGGGCCCATCAGTGGGTCTGAGCGCGGTTCATGTAGCTCACAAGAAAACACTGGCCAGACAAAAATACACTGAATTTCTGACATCATCAATATGAAATGACACTGCAATATGCACCAACAAGGCGAAACTAATAGTACCCAGTCAGCATTGATCTGGTTTGTGTGTTCAAAAGCAAGTTGTTGTGCCAAGGTTCAAGGTGAAGAGCCACACCCGCCTATTACATTAAAAAAAAAAATACAAATACAATAACTGACGGAACTGCCACTATCAAACAGAACATGCACCTCTGTTCCAGCCTGTACCCTTGTGGCGTGTTAAACATCCCGTTGCGTCGGGCATCTCTATTTAGTAAACGATGAATCGCATTAAAAAGGGCAGCAGCTTTGAAGGTTGGTGGCAAGGTGCCGTTTTGGGAGCGAGTGATGGCAGGTTGTGAAATGCTGCCCTGCGGCCTTTCCCAGGAGAACGACGGCAGCAGCGCTGAACTCCCTTCACCTCTGTGCCATTACAAACATACCTTGATGACAAAATGTGTTATTGATGTTCACCTGAAGGTGAAAGCAGGCGTGTTTCTGTGGACATACTGATCTTTCTCTCTCTCTCCAACACACACAAACACACTCTCACTCTGGGTGGTGTTTGGGCTACTAAATCACTGTCACCATTGGCTGAAAGGGGTTAGGCAGACGTGGCGCAATAAGGAGCCTGCCTGACGCTTCCCTTCCCTGGAAACACAGTGGACCTTGCCTCAACGCTGTCCATCTATCCAACACAGCCCCAGGACAAAGGCTCCTCAGCCTGCACATGAAAACACTGAATGCACAGACCTAAAAGAACATGCACAAATTACTATGTGACTCTCTTATGGGACTTGGCATGACATAAAGGGCAAACAGTGCATTTCAGGAATATGAAGTCTGGGGATTTGTAATACCACTTCAAGTAAACAATGTCACAAGCTGTAATTCTACTTATGTTTTAAGCAGCTTTGCCAAGAAGTCCTGAGTGGTTTGATTAAAAAAAATATTTTATGTTCTGCCTTAATAGGTGACCCCTTTCTCCAGCTGTTTATGACAGCAGCCCACACTTGATGCCAAAGATTCTCTGGCCAATTCTATTTGGGGACAGAACAGGCCTCTATGTTTATGCTCTGTTGTTTATTTTCCCCCCAATTCTCAGCATACACTTGGAGAAAAAAAGAATCACCATGTATAAATAAAAAGAAAAAGGAAGTGATATTCTTTGTTTTTTCCCAAGGCCAACACAAATCTGCAAGTCCACACACATCACCCACAGTTTTTCATGTTGCTGCCTAACAGCACAAACATTTTTTCTTGCTTTCCCTCTGATGCTGCAGTCTTTCTCAGAGAGCCAAAAGAAAAACCACATGGGTTTTGAGCTCAACCAGCAAAGCCTTACGTTTCTTTTCTTAAAAAAAAAAAAAAAAAAGAAATCAGTCCAACTAACCTCCCCCTTTATCATTGCCTAAAATTGCTCCTTACAGTGTATCATAGCAAAAAAAACAATAAAATACCATCTGTTTTTTCATGGGCCTTGTCTCCTGCTAGGCAGAAAACTTCCGCACTTAAATACCACATGAGTCAGATTAGTCCGCCAGTCACTTGCCCCTCAGACACAGCATTCATTTCCAATAGCACACTTGGCTGTCGCTGCGTTCAGACGACAAACTTGCTAAAGCTTGCTTTCCCTCAAC
Organism: Apogonichthyoides opercularis; assembly: GCA_029814545.1. Lineage (NCBI taxonomy): Eukaryota > Metazoa > Chordata > Actinopteri > Kurtiformes > Apogonidae > Apogonichthyoides > Apogonichthyoides opercularis. The sequence goes on from JAPTGW010000012.1 coordinate 8,046,480, forward strand.
CTCGTCCTCTTTCTCTGAAAATCTCTGGCCTACTTTCTTTCATTTTGTGGAAAGCAATGAAAACAACAACAGCAACAAAGAGCAAGTAACCTATGGACTGGTGAGCATTTGAGCCCACCATGCAATCCCCTCTCTCCCCCAATTTAGAGTGTGACAGTCATGTGAACAAGGCCATGCACATTCTTTCATGCATGAGCCCATAATTGCTGTAAGGATTCTGACAGGCCGACGGTGAAAAATCAAGAGCATTTCATCTGCAAGGCTGGAGGCTTTTTACTATGAAAATTTAGCATTTGTTTGATCCACAAATAACCCCATCGCAAGAGGTTCACTGACATCTCCAGTGACTCTGCAAACCTACGCTGACACAGCAGTTGCACTAAAACAGTCAAGACAACTAAAGTGGCAGCATCTTTGAGGAACTAATAACATCAGGGGGATGAAGCATCCATATGATCTGGATTTATGCCCGGACACTTAATGGGTCCTGGAGGCCGTTTTAGGCCAGATTCACTTCAGCGAAGATGTCATTGAGTGCACCGTTAGAGCCAGAGAGCTCGTCTGTAAAGCCTATAATGAATAGTTAGAGCCCATGTGGAGAGGTTGAAAAAACAGAGGACTAAAAAGGAAAAGCACTGAGGGGGTAAAAAAAATGTTTAACTCCACCAGCAATCTGTTTCTAAACCCACGTGCAGAGGATAACATACCAGAAGACTACTGTCTGTGAAGTTTCTATAAAAAAAAAAAAAAAAAGTCCAGAAACAGATAAAGCCAGCAGATGTTTTTGGGATTGTCTTGTGCTTTTGAGCCTCACTGGTTTGGATTTCTGCTCAAAAGCACAAAGTGTTAAAAATAAATAAATAAATAAATAAATAAACAAACAAATAAATAAAAATCCCACTGTTTTTTCTGTTTTGTTTTCAAACCTTATGATCCAATAAGCCTCGGAGCCACGTGATGACACTAACGGATGTAATGCCTCTTTCTACTCTACACCCCCAACACACACACACACACACACACACACACCACTCCCCAGTTGTGCACTAAATTTTTTATTACACTGAAGCAGTAAGGCAAAGAGCAGCCATACCACCACCCCCCATCATACACACACACTCCCCCTTCTGCAACTCCATTGAGCAAAACAATGTGGAGTCGAGTAAGGGATCAGAGGTCTTTTCCTGGGCCAAACCCCCACCACCCCCCCCTCAGACGAGCTCACATGGTTTAAATCAATGCTGCCACTAGAGCTGTTTAGTGGGCCAGTTCAATAAATTCTATCAAGCTAGCCTGATATCTCGCTTTGAAAAAACAAAACAAAACATAAATATATATGCAGTTTGTCTTTTTAGTCTGTAGGAAATTATAATACTGTCATACAACCTAAAAAAACAAACTGGGAAGAAGAGACTGAAGGAGAGGTCGACTGCAGTCAAAACCAAACAGTTGTGCATGTGTTTGTTGTTGCTGCCAAACATCAGAAATTCCTGTTTAAATTTCCCTTTGTCGCGTGTTTCTATAGTCTTGAGATGAGGAGGAAATTGGCCCTTAAGAGCCTGTGGAGATTCCTGCCTTTTACGCTCCTTGAGCTGTGAAAGACAACAGAGCTATCGGTTTTATAAAAGGCCTCGCTCCAGGTTTGTGCAGGGCAGCCCCTTTGAGGTAAAGAATGGGGAAAGGCCTGGGATACTTTGTTGTTGCAATAAAACTCTCCCTTATTGCTGCAGATACAGTATCAATAAACTGCAACCTCTCTCTGCCCGTGACGATTACTCAACCGGAGAAAACTACACACTTCACACTAACGGGCACACACATGCAAAGAGTCCTTGGTGATGTTTTAAAATCTCAGACGCTGACATGCTATTTTTAGATGTGGCAGGATGTCTGTCATTCCTGATCAAATGCACGCAGACAGTAAAATATTCATCCCTGTTTACAACTAATATGATTCAACATATATTATTATGTGCATATTATGAAACTAAATGTTGAGCCAAATATGCTGTTTACACATGTCTACAGACAAATAAATACCCTGCAGAACCATGTCCAACTGATTCCTGAGTTTTACCAAATATAAACCACTTTGTAGATATGCACACATAATTAATTCAGAAATTGACTGAGACATTAACTAGACAGGACTGTTCTGTTTAAGGTGGTTCTGCTCAGGAGCACTGGCCCATGGGTGCAGCTATCCAGATTACCAAAGGGAAGCCAGGGGATAACAGGCAGGAAAGTTTGATCTGATTAACATTGGCATGGCTTGCAAAACCTTGTCTGTATTAAGTGCATGTTTCAGGAAGGTGAAAGCTTTAGATAACAGATCCTGGACCAGAGTGATGACGGGTTTTCTGTCAGCTTTTTTTCTGAATCTGGGCACATTCTGAGACAGGGAAGACAGAGAACGCCAAAAGTGGGTCAAGTATATATAATTCAGTTATGGTGATAACATGGTTTTCTGTTTTGCACATATTAAGGTGTTTAAATAATTGAGGCAAAAACAGGCTGAGAACATAAGAATTACAGGGATTCTCTGATTTGCGGTGTGATAATCAAATCAGATGTAAATTAAAGCATGTCAGATTTAAGGTTACAGGGATGAATAGACAGGCTTTAAGTTCTCTGTTAGTGAAATGAAGTTGAGGAGGCCGGAGAAGACACCTACAGTGATTGGAGCCGTTCCAGTGCTGGTTTCTGATGGACGTGCTGTAGGGATGTGGCGCTCCGGGCACCAGTCCTTTCTCTGGGATCAAGCATCCTCTGCTCTGGTTGTAGTAATCCATCATTAAAAACGGGTTCGGGCTGGGATTCAGTCCCACAACGTCCACACTCTCATACATCATACGAAGCGGTACGAAAGCAGGGGATTATTCTCAAGAAATGAACTATAGCGGCGCAAGCAAAGAGCACACGGAGCCGAAGGGTTTTCAGCTCCGCCACCAGCAGAGGTAGAGACTGAGGGAGGGGGGCAAAAGGGGGGGAAACTGCATTAAAATCGGATGAAAAGTGGTAAATCCAAACACAGCGTGGATGTCGGAGCATTTGGCATCTTCTCTTAGTACGGTATTTATGTAAAAAAATAATAAAAATTAAAAAAATAAAATAAAAACAAGCCGAGGTTCGGATCAGTGTCTCAATTTGAGAGAATAATTTCTAAAAGCAGTGCGCATGGTCTCCACAAATCAAACCAAACACGACACGATTAACTTTAGCAGCATATATGGGTCCTGTCGGCCTCAGTTAAAACAGAGTAAGAGCTGAGGCTGTATCCACACCACAAACACGAAAAAAAAAAAACAGCCGAATAAAATCCCACAGGAGACAACACAGATCTGCCCAGTCCGAGTGGGTAACGCAGAGTGGATCCCCCCCCCCACACAGACGGGACGAAGGCGCAGATCACAGAGGAAACCCGTCTAGTTGCAGTTTGTCCTTCGGGTTCTGCTCGGTTGTCCCGTGTGCGCCCTCCGCCGTGGGTGGACTCCTGTCAGCCCCGTGGATCAGTCGCCGTCCCTCCGTGCGCCTTCCCCCCCCCCTTGGCTCAGACTGTTCAGTTCCACGGTTCGCGTGAAACATCCAGCACCGCCTTGTTTGTATTTGGACAGAGCAGCCTACACCATTCCCACACCGAACCGTGCGGATATCATGTTCTGCAGAAATGTGACAAGGCACAGCAGCTGAGGGCTCTGGCTCCACCTCCACTCGGCTTTTTTTCCTTTTTCCCCCCTCCTCCCCCCCTC
>JAPTGW010000012.1:8174160-8191445 GCA_029814545.1 Apogonichthyoides opercularis
TGCCTTGCAGTGACATAATCCTCTTCCACTTCCTGTTTTACATGATCTTCAGATTGTGATGATTTTGCATAGAGGCTTGCACATGTCCAGTGTAATCTTACAGCCCAAAGTACTTGTGGGTTAGGGCCATAAAAGTGAGCATAAAATCATTTCAGATTAGCTAAGAAAGTAAATAAATAAATCAAGATACACAGACTGTAATTTTTTCAGATCTGTTGATTAAAACGTGACAGAAAAGACAAGTTTTACCATTATATTAAAACTGCACCCAGTAACAACAACAACCTATAATCCTGTAAAATACTATAACTACTCTGGTACCAGCCCATTTGGAATGAGTTGAGTAGTAAATTTAAGACACTCCAAACCCAAAGCAGTATATCAGCATACACCATACCGTCCAGTCATTGTGCACAGGTATTACCAGTATGACTTTTATATTTGTAATAATTATACAGACTGCTGAAATGAGTGCTGGCACAAACATTTGCTCAGTATAAAATCAAACATGTCTGAGACTCCAGTTCACCAGTTGACTAATCAGTACATTGCTATAAATTAAGAAAAAATACACTGCATGATGCATGTTTAAAATAATGTAGTTTTGTAACCATACCACACCCGTAAAAGTACTAAACATTAAAGAATCGATAATAATACCAATAAGATAAACTGGGAGTTGACACTTGTGTCCATCATCATGCATCATTCAACCAAACGTTTTGCTTATGTTACATTTGGACTTACTCACAGTTGTCCACTTTCTCTGTGACCCATCTTCACCAGCACTGCCATTTAAGGATGGTTGAAAATAGTGCCTTTGGTTGATGTTGTGGCGACGAAGGACTATTAAAAGTGAGTCAAATGCCTTTACCAGTGCTTATGAAATTGGACTGAAGTGCTATGTCGGCTCCTGCAATTTCTGTCCAAAAACCCTTCTGTGGCTGATCAGACACACATACACATACACACACACACACACACACGCATGTGCACACACAGTCTGGGCTCAGCTGGCAGTCCCCATTGGTTTGGAAGGCCATAGCAGGCTATAACAACTACAGCAGGGCTGGCCTGTTAGTAGCGGGGCCTCTGTTTCAGCAATCTGGGTTCTCTTTTGCCTTTGGACTTGGACCAGGTCAAGCAGCACAATACACTACTGTGTTTGGAGAGCAAGAGAGAAAGGGAGAAAACTGCAAGTCTGTGAGTCTCAGGGTGCACACATACTACATGAGTAACTAAGCATGTATGCACTGAATGTTTTACTTCTATGTGGGACAATGCTGTACATCATATATGTGTGTATCACTGTGTTAGGCCCACCACACCCTCTCTCTCCGACACTGAATTACATACATTGTAACTCCCCAAACTCCCCCGTTACATCATCACCACTACAGTTTTTTTGCCACCTCAGCACAACCAACTGTTTTGGGACCACTAGCAGCAGCAGTGGCCTTTGAATGGTCCTACTCCATGAGGTCAGTGCAGCAAGAATAAAACCCATCAATGTCAGTCTGAAACAATACTGTGGAAAGAAAAATGTTGGCTTATGCAACTGTGACAACTACAAGGAGGACTGCAGATGCAGCCTGTGCGTGTGCCCCTTTAAGGTGCACAGGGTGGCACCTGTCCCTTTAAGATCTATTTCTCACAGCTTGTGGGTGCTGAGCTGAGCGGGCTAGCCTCAGCCCGGCTGCGCTGTGCATGTATGGTAACAGGGGGAGCCGCGCCGCCCAGCCTGCCAGCCCACCACAGGGAATTTGTTTATGTTTCCTTGCTGCCAAGTTCCTGTCAGGAGGCGCCCCAAAGAGGAACTGCAGACTGCTCAGTACTGTTAGCTACGCCCTCTCGCCTTGAGTGGCTGGGGTTTTCTGCGTACAATATCGGGTGGTGCTTTGTAGCAACACCCAAATCCAGGGAGGTCGCTTCATCAATCTCAGTGCTCACAGACTCCATACTTCAAGCACTTACTCCGTTCCAAAACAGCTTTAAGACACCAAACTTTACAAAGCAAGTTATAAAAGAAAGTTTAATTTATTACCCTTAGCAAATTAACACCAATTCACTCGAAACAACACATAAAACAGCACAAAGGCATAGTTTTAATAAAGCAACACTTTACAAGTGGCACTTTGTTATGCTGTGGATTATGGGTATTGTAAAAATGAGCACCACCACATAAAAACACAGTAAACAGGATTGGTAAACTTGTGGGCATTAAGTCAAGCACTTGTGGGAAAAGAGCTAAATCTAAATTAGCCCCACAATAATGCGAAAGTGGTAATGCACTCGGTTTTCCAGTAACACATGCACATTTCTGTGAATTATGACAAAAACATGATCCATTACTGACAGCGAAACACATAACTGTACCAGTTTTGCACATTAATACAATGTCTCATCTTGGCATCTACATGTTATTTCTTGAGTAATATACTGCATATTAGCAGCCCTTTTGTCTGGTAAGGTCAGTAAGTGCATTAAACTTAGTTGAGTGCGATGGCGACAAGAATGTTTATGACCATAAGAAGTAGGGAAAGATGTACGCACTTGCAGTTTTGTCAAGGAAGTGGATTATTTATCTTTACACGATGAATGCATTTGTGTGACTGTCCAGCCAGTGTGGATTTGTAAGGAGGAAGAAAGAGGTCAGACAAGGCCAAAAAGAAGGGCGTGGGACCCAGGATGGCGAGACAGAGGAAGAGATAGACAGAAAAAAAGAGGAACAACAAAAGATGGAAGCGTGGATGGAAAGATGTCAGACCCACTGGTTGAGGTTGGGGGGAGCGCAGCTGAAAGCAAAAACAGGAAGCAATTTATGTCAGCTTGGATGGTGAGACAGCGCCCACTCCCTGTCACGTGCTGGCACATTTCACTGGTCTTTGACTGTAGACGCAGAAAGTCCCTGTTTACAAGCACAACCAAAGATAAAACAATGGCTGACAGGATTAATGTACAAGGGAACAACTCTTAGCACACTCAAAAATAAAAACTAATATACAAGTCAAGTTCTGCTATTCTTGGTGAGGAAGTTAAGATGCCACATGAAATACTAGTATTGAAATGCATTACAATAAATGAGCTCAGCAGCATAACATATCAATGGAGTTTGAAGTAGTTCAGTCAAGCATAACTCTCTACATGTACGGGTTTTGGTAAATCTGACAAATCAAACTGTTTAATCAGAACATGGAAGTGTCAGGAAGCCCCTTAAAAACAAATGCCTGAAAGCAATTTGAGTTGCAAGAAAAACTAAGGCAGTCTAATCTAAATAAAGAAAAAAAATCAAAGAAATATAAAGCTGCTCTCGCAAGACAAAATAAGACTGAGTCTGGGTTAAAAACAACAGTGTCAAGTGCTGACAATTCATCTCTGTCCAGCTTTTAGGGAGAATAAGGAGCGCCATTGCACAGGAACAACTGTGCATAAACAACACATTTCAACTTCCCTGAAGTTTCCATGTGTGGAACGAAGTTAGAAAAAACAACAGTGAAAAAAACAACAAAAAAAACACAGGAGTCCCACTCTGGACAGAGGGAGAGGCAGCAGGCTCGGCAGGCTCGGCAGCCACTACCGACCTACCGCACACTGAGTGTGAATCATTAAAGGCATGTGTTCCACATCAACTGCCGGGCTGCTTCCCAACCCACTTATGAGACTGGATCTAAATTATGACGGGGAAGGGGGGGTTAAATACCACTTTACGTAGAGATGAAAACCCCAAACCTGCTAACTCAGACACAGGAGAGAGAGTCAGAAATATTAGAAAATAAGTGCATACAGGCTCTGCACGTGCTACACGGTGCCAAATCACAAGGAACTAAAACAGCAAAGAATAAATGAAGCAGCTAATGGAATAATTGCATGGTTTTCATAACATGCAATAAAGAGATGGAATAAATATCATGAACAGATGATGATAATAACATTTTATGCCCTTCAAACAACAACAAAAAAAACCAGAGCCAAATCAAAACTGACCTACTTTTATTCCTACATGGTTTTCTGGCTGTTTACCCAGTTCTTAACATCAAAAATGCAAAGTTAACTCTAAAAAAGTGGAGAGAGGAAATCAGAGTATACACTTAAATGCTGCCCGTGAAGCCACCAACACTCCAAACTGGTTGCTAACAGCAGAGCGTCTGCCAGACTACTTGTCATCCTCAGTTACAACACTTGGACGTCTTCTGCGGGTGTGAATATGTGTTTGCACACTAAAACACGCCTTCTTTAGTGTGGGCATCCAATGAAGTAGGCGCTTTGTAGAGAGACTCTGCATTCTTCTGGGTATTGGCTAGCATCTTGGCACACCTACAGTACCATATTTGCTCTTGCTTAGAGTGTGGTACTGTATGTCAAGGGACGTTCATTCAGGAGGAAGAGATCACCTTTCTCCGTGGCTACGATGGGATAGACGGGACCGGATAGGATGGCAGAAGACAAGACAGGACAAGGAATTGCAAGTACAAGCAGAAAAAGACATAAAGTAGGACACCAAGGAACAAGACGGTTTGAGAAAAAGCTGTGCCTCATCCTAGAGATTCAGACCTATGAAAGAAATGAAAGGAAATGACCAACTTCAGCTCCTCCTTGGCATTATTGTGGCAGAACTCTGACAAAACATGAGTAAATGCACAGCACATTAATATTCTTTGTTGCAACAATGTTGTACAGTCTACACAACTATGCTAACTTAGTGAATGAGTTTATATTCACAGAGTGATGGTCCAAGTTTTTCATGCGAGCTGCTAATGATGAATGGTTGTTTTTGTTTGGTGTTGATTGCTTTAACATGACAGACCAAATCTCCCTGCTTCCAGCCTCAACTATGATGCAACAGATCCAGGATTAGATTGATCCTACCACTGGCGGCATGCAGGCCACAAGTCACAATACCTTCTGAACAGTACAGGGTGTTGCATGTGTGTGTGTCTGTAAAAAAATGTTTCCACAGGTTTGAAAACACACTTAGCTGGGTAAATACGGTGACCTTTACAATGGCAGTGAAAAGCAGAAGATGTAACACAGGGTAAACACAGACAAAGGACTCAGTCATGAGCCTTGCATTCAGTCAGACCACAAAACCAATATGGCAGTCACATGATGAGGAACAATACTATGTATAGAGAGCAAGATGGTGTTTTGTACCCACAGACACCAGTGTGGAGTGTGAAGAAGTCCAATTACCCAGAGTTGACAGGAGCGACAAATTCGGGCTTACCCCAAAAACGTCAATCTCCCTGTCCTTGGCCAAGGAAATCTCCCCTTGAATCGATTGCAGCTCCTAAGCTCTGAGGAGAGAGGAAGAAAGAGAGAGAAAGATATTTGAAACCAAGAGCTTTGTGGTCCTTATCCACGTGCTGCAGACTCAGTGACTCCCCAGTCTCTCTGGCAGAGAACTGCTTCAATACACGAGAACTCTTACTCTCTTTTTCCTTCCTCAACTCTCATACTCCCTGTAATCTCCCCGCCCTTTTCCAATAGATTGGACTTTCTCACTCGCTACATTTGTACCCCAGACATCATGTGAAAAGTGGAGTAAAACAGTGCTTTTGTGGTGTGTGAATTACCTAGGGCCTAGGCAAGCACAGTAGTGCTTATGGCCACAACTCAATTACAGCAATGTGAATCAGGTGGCGGCCTAGAAATCCCCTTAGCCTGATGCACAAGCAGGGACACAGAGGCGCCTTCATCACCAACAAGGAGACAAATCTAAAGGAGCGTATCATCTCCTCTTGGAAGAACAGCTAAGCAAATGCTCTATGGATGAATAGCTGAGGAATACATAGATCTAGTGACACTGTATGCGTGTCTAGCACGCAAGAGTACAATGTTGTGTCTAAAATATCAGCAGTGTTTTCCAACATCTCAAGTTGCAGGTTTACATAAAAAATGTCATACAACACTCAAAAACATTGATAAATGTCACCTTTGTGTGGCAATAATCATGAAAAATGTTTTGTGGGATTGTTTCTTAACCAAAACAACATGGTGAAAATAACAGGATATCGGTTAGCATATGTTAAAGGGCACTTTGTTGGATTTCACGGACTCAAAACAAATACTGTACTCCACAATCATGGTAAATAACATTTGAAAAGTAATTTGGTCTGTGTCAGAAACACTCAGGAGCAGCGTTTATCCACTCTTTCTCTTTGAGGAGAAAACCGAGGCCATCTCTTTTTTAGCATATCCTGGTTACCGGATCTCTCCAGCTCTCATAAAATGCAGATTGCGGACACCAGGGTTTTCCAAAGGCATGTTCAAGAGAAACCAATGACATTTAAAACTGTGGTCTGTTTGGGTTTATTTCACTTCACTAGGCACTTGTCACAGTGAAGAATTAAGTTTTCTAAACTTCACTATACAACGGAAGCACAAAGTTATATCACGATGGATCTTTGCTGACATTCGTGGTAATGGTTGGTTTTTAGTTGGGTCATGATATCGCTCCAAAAAAAAAAAATCCCTTCCCTCCAGCCCAAAGTGACCTTAGTGCTATTTTACAAGGACCAAAAGAATTTAACACTAATTTGTTAACACAAGCTCCTGAGGACAGCCAAACAGCAGAGATAAAGATATAGCTTTTTACTCACCATAACATATTTATCTTTACTACAAAGACCAACTTATATACATGCTGCAAACTTCCATCTGGTCTTAATTGAAAGTTAATGTGGAATCATGAATGCAAATCCCCACAAAGCCGTAGCCACATGAATGCAATACAATACATTTTCATGGTTACAAAAGACATTGACATGCAGTGGTGAAAAGCTCACCTCCTTGGTAAATATGCAACTTTAGCTTGTGCAATAATTAGGACAGAGAAAAAGCCAGAAAATTATCATTGCCAAATGGGGCTCAAGCAGATCAGTTAAATCCTTCTATCAACTGTGGTAATAACAGACGTATCCTACAAAGATTGTGAATGTCTCATACAGCAAATGTATTGAAAGTAATGTAATCCAATGAACACCCCCCCAACCCACAGCCTGAACAATATCTGTGTCACTTTGGTGGAGTCAACAGCTAATATTATATGATTTGCAATTATGTGTTGCTGTGTGGGTTTATCAAAATGACTAATCTCTGCAAAAATGTGTGATATTGCTTATATCAAAACCTTATTGTTTGTGGGATTTTGTTGCAGTTCATGCAATAGTGACAGGCAATTAAGTGAAGCACACGTATCGATTGCTCTGCCTTTAAATGGGATATGAAATGTGTATTATAATACCAATTCTTCAAGTGAATTATGGCATTGTGCAAAAGCACCCATCCACTCAGTCAGAGCATTTCTCTGGTGGATTGCACTGATGTGACACTCAGGTTTCAGGTTGAATAGTTCAGTTGCAACTAACTTCCAACCAACTGCATCATCTTAATAAGACACATTTGACGCCTCCGTGCAGGAGTTTTCAAACTTTTTCAGCTTAAGAGAAACTTGGTGTCACCCTGAGATCCAAATTTACAAAAATACATCTTATGTTGCCACATCATCGACATTTTTTTCTGACTTCCACCATCACAACAATGTTGAATAAATACTCTTTTCTGCCTAATCCACATTAGGGACAAGCCTGCAAGTCAGTGACACAAACAGATACAAACAAACATGACTGACTTCCTTCCCTCCTGTTGTCAAAACAATCTCTTGAATGTCTTTTCTTTGCAAAGGAAAATTGATTTTGGCTTAGAATGTTTTATTTGGAGATTTTTAAGCTTTCTTTGCTTTCACCCAACATATAAACATAAAAACTTCCTTGCATTTTCACTTCAATATTATCGTGTCAAACGATACGATACAAAATGATAATATTAATGATGTCAAACACAAAAACTCATGCACAGAATCTGAGCATGACCAAACAGACTGTGAAACACTCATCTTCTACTGAAGAAAATGAACGCATAATAATTATATTTTATTGTAGCATCATAGTTTTTTTTTTCTTCACTCAATTGGTGACCAAATAAAAAAGGCCTTTGACCCTTTTAAAGGACCTGAGACAGAATTTAGGGTCAGGTCTAAGAGTGGGCAATATGGACAAAAAAGTGTAATTTAATTTAACTTAATATGTTTAATAAAAATATATGTCATACATGTGGACTTTCAATTAAGAATCCAAAAACAGACTTTGAGAGGATGTCAGCATGTGTTATTACCAATAACAAGTATGTTAGTTTCATTCATAGATTTTCATGAAACAGGTCTTGAGTTGATTCCAGCCTTAGGCAGGTCTCTGAGTTTCTGCAGCGCAGGCAGTCAGCCAATTAGCTGGCCTCTATGCAGACCCTGTATGACTCCTTATCCCACTTCCTGTGCTACTAAATGCCCACATTTCCTGTTTGTGCATCTGAAGGATCCTCTGGACCAAGAATGGCTTAATTTGAGTAAGATCAGATGGGATGAAAGGGTGACAAAGTTTATGCATGGTGTGTAAAAGTGTGTAAGTGTGGCCGTCCAAGTGTGAAGACTTGAAGCCTGAACACTGATTAGAGTGGACAGGAGTAGCCTGGGGTAATCACAACTTTATCCTTGCTGATGGGTGTAAGAAACCCACCACAGAAACTCACCTGCAGAAACATACACATTCATACACAGACACACAAGGACTAGAAAGAGGCCCTCACTGCTGGAGCCCTGCCAGTCCATCTGCTTTTTAAATGAAACTCAATTTACTGCACCTAGAAGGCTTTAATTGTTGAGGGAGCCATATTTTCACCAAGTTAAGTCTTTGACAATAATGCAGCGAGGTCACCTCACCTGATCCTTGACACCCAGCTTTGGCACATGGGGCTGGTACATAGGTAGCTGAAGGAGTGATGGTTAAAAGGTTTGATAGGAGGGGCAGTCCCACTCTCAGGGAGACTCACTCTATGGCCTTGCAAGTTAAGTTTGCCCACTGTGACAGTAGCACCTCTCCTTTGCAGCAGAGTACAAATGTGTGTTTAAAAAAACGATTGCGGGTACGACCAGCAGACTCCAAGAGTGTGGTTACTTGGGAATGGACGCCCTGCAGGGAGAGTCATGAGCTCATATTAAAACAGACACAATGTGTTGTTTTAACTCGCTTGGTTCTATAAAATTCCACAGGCTCTACAGACACACACACACCATATAAACCTCTCTCCTTGAGGCACTGACTCTCAGCGGTGGAAACCCCCTTCAGTCACACATAGATCACATAACCTCTCTTGACATCGGACGACAGCACTCCCAATGGAAAGATGCAGATTCACACACGCTGAGCGCTGGCCAAGGCTCCAGACTGCCATTGTCCTTCAGAGTCATCCAAACAAAACAATGAAGAGGGTCACGCAAGGCCCCCCTGTGGAATGGTAAATAACCAAAGAGAGTGAGAGGAAGACTCCAAGAGGAAAAGACAGAGCGGGAGGAAGTGAGAGGAAAGTTGAGAGAGACTAATTCATTGTGACAGTGTTATGTGGAACACCAAGTGAGAAATATGATCATCTGGGGGCAGGTGAATTCCACTAATGTCCAATCACTCAGAGAAAATCTGACACTGCCTGAATGGAAAATATGGCAGCTCCATGATGTACAGAAAGGAAAGACCTATGTAAGGTGAAGGTATGTAAATTATCTCACCTCTAGGTGTAGGGAATTGTAATTACTGTAACTCATAATAATAAAGAACATCCATTAAACTTTGAGATTTGCAGAAATATTCATGTTATGTAGTGGAATAACAGTGATTTGCATTTCATACACTGCTGGAATCAGTACTTCTTTTTTACACTCACTCGAGCAAGTGTTGCTTTGGTAAAAGCCATATGCAAGCGGTGAGGGGGGTTAAATCCAAACGGATGTCAAAGGCTTAGTTTGAGGTGATGTTAATCATTCATTAGTGTTGAATAGCCCTTATTATAAAACCATCTTTGCTGTCATTATTCATCTGGCATAAAATGATAGCCTGTTAATTCAGACTCTGGACGCTGACAATAGGTCGGGTACAAAGGGCTTGGATGGGATAGTCCCGCTTTTCATGGGTCTTTCATATGCTAATAAGGGAACTGTTTCGGGTTTACTGGCCTGGTTGGAAATGATTTAGGACGACTCCAGTGCTCTGAGCCTTTATGTTTAGGCTGGCTGTGGGGGCTCATATATCACCCTGATCATTAATCAATTAGCGTCTCCTAGCCACCTGTCGGACACATCGGCGCACAAAACATTCCTGCCCTCGGGCAGTTGCTAGACGATGATCATCAGTAGCACCACTATTACTTTCCAACCCCTCAACACCCCACCCTCCATTTTATGGCAATACCCTGATGGATTACATAATCACACCCAAACACTGTCCGCAATGACAAGGGTTCCTCTCCGAAAGAAGTGAATCTGAGTAGAAAATGCCATGGTGTGTTTTTCTTTAATGGATCTCCCCCTCCCAACTCAATTTAACAGCAAGTTGTTGTTTTTTTTTTTTTTTACATGGGTTTGCCCTCCGCTGTCACAAACTGAAAAGACCAGCCAGAGAGGAATTGATGCCGACCTTGAAGGGGAAATCAATAATCTGATGGCCATTCAAAAGTGCTGAATGCACACCAACTCTGCGTCCTGCATTGTTTTAAATGCAACTGCCTCCAGTGGGTATTGATAGTTGTATTGTATTGATGACGTGTCACAGCGGCCAAACACACATGAGATGGAAAGGTCCAAGCTGTGACATTAGAATGAGGCCAGAAAAGTGGTTTTGTTTAGACTAGATGAACTGACTGCTGATTTGCTGCGAGTCAACGAGAAACTGCAATTCTAGAACAAACACAAATGTTTTGTATTGGCAAGCAATCACAAAAACTAAAACTAAACATGGGACAGCAACAGAATCTCTCATAAGCAGTGTTTCTATCCTTTCCATCTCCATTTACAATTTGAATTTTGCACATTAAAAACTGCATGAAAACACACTATGAAAAAACCTCAAAATATCACAAATATTTTACACTTGAGAGAGGTGATAAAGTTGGTGTAAATGTAAGTAAGTGCAATAAAAACACATTTAGTAAATTTTTTTGTCTCCATGCATGGACCAATAAGGAGAATGCACTTAACACAAGAAATAAAAAAATGCAGGAGATGGGAAGCAGCAATCAAATGCCACCATGATCTTCAACAAATGTTAAACAGTGGCTTTGACAAACCATAGAAAAGTCGGAATAAGTATTATATGGTCCAGACCAGCTGCTCAACCTGTACCTGTCTATTACAGCTTTGGTCTTCAGCTCAGATAAAATACTGTTGTGCAAAACATTATATGTACCAAGCAAACGTTTCTGAAGATGAGGACTAAATCCTAATATATACGTACATGATGTTTGCAGATGGAAATATGCATTTTATTCTGCTGAATTTCTAATATTCATTTAACATATAGCCTGAAATGTTTTCAAGAACCTGAATTCAACATCTTTTAAGAACATTTTCATTCACACTGGCAAAGATATGGAAGAAAGCTGAAGTCATTTGAAGTCATTTTGAGGTCTTAAGTTATGATTATTGGATTTTAGACTTTTTAAAAGACCTGGGATTACTTGAAAAACCCATCAGGCTTTGTCATCTCAGTGCTTGAGCCACTTGAGACGCTGTATGGCACAATGTCGGCTGCATAATGTAGGTTTACAACTGCCTTCTGTCCAGTTGTCACAAGGGTAGTTTTTTTGCGCAGATTTGTATGTAAATTTAAACTCTTGTTCGAGGCCCTTCACTGCCACTGCACAATCTCTTTCCCTTTGACTTGCCTCTGTAACAATACCCAACTCCCACCACCCTCCCGTTAGACCCCCAAAAACCCTTCATATTTTTCACACATTTTTGTTATTTGGAACTAATTCTTAAAAGCAGCTGAAGAGATAAAGTGGTACTAAAATTAGAGTCTAATCCCCCAACTCTCAATATGGGGACATGGAGAAAGTAGATTTGTCAAGCCTTGATTTAGCAGTATTCTTCTATTATGGAAGTAGCACTCTTCACGCAGCTTAGCGATAGTCAAGTGGCTCAATCAGTCTCATGTGGAACATTTCAGCGGGTAGGGAGAAGAGGACGGGCCTATCTGTGAGCCTAAAACTTGGCATCATGCTGGTGTTGCCATTCACTGCCGGCACTGTGATTCCTACCTGTGTTGCACTCTTCAACTCAGAGGGTTCCCCTTTGAAAGTGACATTCCCCATCCACTTCTAAAGGCTCCAAACAGAAAAGCCGTTTCAGTGGGGATTGTAGAAAATCTGGGCCACTGTGTTGCAAAGTGTGCAACACTGGGCTGAGCACTAGATACCAGGAATTTATTTTTTTCTCCTCATCTTTTAAATCCGAGCAGTTCAGGCAAAGTGCCAGCTACCAACATTATCAGGTGGATTTTCTAAAGAACAAAAGCTCTTCTGCAATTCTTTTCATTGCTAGTGGAAGAAAAAGAACAGAAAAACACATCCAGCATAGATACACTGTGCATGTATGTGTGTGCATACTCATTCACAGACCCATTTCTTTTGTATTTCAAACAAATTCATTTCTTTCAAAAGATTATTTACCTGATAATCTCACACTTTGTTCTACTTACTTATCTCCCCAGCGAGGACCTTAAAACTAGTTGTGATATTAAAGGTGCAAAGGTCAAAACTAAAGCAGAGAACAAAGAGAGAAAAGCATATCTGTTCTATCTCACTGTATCTAATCACATTCCCAACATACGTTTATTTCAGAGGCCAAGAGGAGGGTAAAAAAAAAATCTCACACTTGACTGGTAACAAGAGAAGTGCATACTTGTGTTAGGTGGTATCTGTAATATTGGGAAGGAAAAAATGTTGCTTGAGCAAGATAAAGGCTATCCACAGGGTAAAGAGGCAGAAATGAGACAGCAGGGAGGAGGAGGGTGATGGGCAACAGGGCAAAGGCTTGACCTGTCGGGTCAATAGGTGATTAGTAACATTTATCATACCTATGAGAGCTGCTAAATGAGAAGCCAGACAGCGTCTCTCTGAAGAATTCAGCCACATTTCTATGTCAAATGAAGTCCAAATGAAGGCCGAGCCAACTACTGGCAACCAGATGCCCTGTGTTTATGACAGAGACAAATATTGGAATCCTTAAGTGGAAAAACATGGCATGCTGGCAAACAGCAGCAGCAGTGAAATGTTACATCATTTTGACTATTTAATGAGCACCCTCTGGATCAGATCAGGAGTTTAAATACCTGCCAATGCCAACATAAAAGCTTGTATTTCATGCTTCATGAGAGAGGCTAAAAATTAGGTTTCATTCAATAGGAAAACAATGGTTGGAGGATGAAGAGGTTGCGGTTGTGGTTGAGGGGGAGGCAAACAGCGCTGTCTAAGTCCTGATGAAAGCCATGCAAGGTATCTGAGAACAGACAACCCATGGAGCCACAGCTTCACCACACTGACATTCACATGGAGGAAATGACAAAGAAGTAATTGAGTGCAGGGACCAAATTTGGCACAGACTTATCAGAAAACACCCGCCCCCAGGGGACCGTCCGACAGTGGTGCTCTGAGGAGGCACAGCAGCTCAGCATTGTTTCGGTGCTCCGGACAAGTGGACTAAAGCTCGAGTGGGTATCCTGGGCCAAAGGCCAAGCGAGAATGAAAACACGCCGTTGTGAGAGAAGAAAATTAGGACATACTCACGCAACAACCATCCATCAAAATGAAGATGACAGTTAATTTTACAAACAAAACAAACACAGCCTTCTTGTTAGCTGTTTTATAACTTCTGCATGGGCAGAAGTCTACAATAACGCTTCTACAAGTGACATTCACAAACAAAACACAAATTAGAGATGGCACCACATTTTCAGCGCCCACACCTCAAAGGCACAGAAGATTAACAGATCTTCACTGACAGTTCTTGACAATCTGATGCATTTTTACTAAATTGACCATAGCCAACATATATTTTACATATGAAGTTCAGACTCGATGTTTTAAAGAGCTCCTTCAACTGGTAATGTGACAATAATAAAGGAAGTCAAAAGGCAAGGAGGCAGCCCTTTCACATGTTCAGGTGTGATACTAGGCAGAGATCCAAATATTTTCTCCTCATTTTTCACATTCCTGCTTAAACCACTGTCCATGTTCAGTCCCAAAGTGCATGTGGGGAGTGAAGGAGAAACAAAATGAGAGCTATCACCACCGGAATAAAGACAACTGAGTTTTTCAGGGCTGACATTAAAATCATATCATTAACAAAAAAACACAATTTCTAACCAAACTAATGACTCTGATGATGGTTCAGTTCTTGTAAGGTAAGTACCTCTGCAGGATAAAAACAGATTATATATGGAATACACCCTTTATTAATGCTACTGATTACACCACTACTTTTTCTTTTAAAGCATGTATAATCAGCTGGGACAGAAATGCACTGACAAACAGAGAACTCTTGGACATGTACTCCTCATTTGTAAGCGGCAGAGCTGATACTCAACAAACACACACACAAACCAGAGGCAATATTATGTTTTCTGTTGCCTGTTTATTGATCGCTCATTCCAAGGACTACTTATGCTTAATAGAAAGAGCAGCTTCTCCCCTTTAATCCATCCCTGCTTTGAATGGTAGATCTCCACCTTAAGCCATAAAGCATACATTAACTACGCTTAGATGGTACTCTGTGCTACAATAATGTTACTAATGCAGGTTTGTGAGTAATATTATTAAAAAAAAAAAAACCAGAAGTGCCACTGTGATGGATATTTTAAAAGCTTATAATAATAAATGGCAGCTTACAACTTGTAATGTGTCATGCTAATGTTACTTCAGTCTTAGGTACTCAGATGCAAGTATATCTATGAAGACCTCTATTTTTGATTATTAGTATCATGTTTGCATCAAGTAGTGCGTTACAAATTAGCAGCATGAATCTTCAGTAATACCACCAGGATTCAGAGGAAGACATGAAGAGGCGGGTAAATTTTCTTGTTGACCAGATGTAGCTTCATTAATTGTGCATTTGATTTAGTTTCTGTTACAATAACAGCCATTTAATGTGGTTCTAGCACACATAAACTACATCAGTTCCAAGATGATCAGTAGGATGTGATTAAGAGCAGGAAGGTGTTTTTCATAAATTATATTACGCTCATCCTGTTTTCCTTTGTTTGCCATTATTCAGTGTACTTCTATAAACAGCTGGACTTATTCCTTAATACACAGATTAGTGCAGAAAGTACAAATAAAACCAGAGCCAACAGTTTCAGTTACCGTTACTGTTTTCAACAAAGAACGCCTGCAATGCTAATTTGGGGCCATAAAAGGATTTGTCTATGTTTCAGCAATTTACAGGTGGACCACGCCTGCAAAGTCTTGGCTAACAAGTCCATTAGAACTTCAGTATCTTGATCATGGTGCTGATGAGGACAGATTAGCTTTTTCCTCCATGGATATCAGATAAAGCACAGCAAGCCACAATCTATTAATGGAACTATCAAAGGAAACCAGCGATGTAGGCTGTTTTCTTAATGCAAAGCTAATCCTCATATCTTATCTCCTGTTTTATGTAGGACTGGTTTCCTGATATGTTGTTGCATATGACAGTGGCTTACAGAAGTCAAACTAGGACTTCTTTTATGGAACACACTTATAAATCAAATCTGCCATGACATTCTTGCTTTAGCTGCCCTTGTTTTCAATTAAGTTATTTTTTTCTTACTTAAATTGTGTTTGTGCGTTTTAGATTTCAGGACTGGTTGAAAGACTTTTTCTTCTTTGTGTTTTTCTTGATCTTTTAGCATCTTGGAACCATGTAAGAAACATGTTCACATTGCTATCCTTTAGGTTTTTCTTGTTCTTCAGTCAATCCATCAATCACTCAGGAACATAGAAATCGCATCAGATTATGTATCAGCTGATCTTGATATTAAATGAGCCCCTGGCCAAACAAACTTGACAGGACATCTGTGCCTACAGCTGTGGACAAAGAAAAACAGCCAAAATGTAACCTGGCAATTGGTAACACATTGAGGAGGCAGTGACTAAGGAAACTAGGGAAGGCTGATGTGTATAAATGAGAGGTTCTCCAGAAATCACCCTGGAACGAGCAGCAGAGCTGTGCAGAGAAGCCTCTTGGAACACAGTCAACACATTTCACACACGCAGGGCCTGGAAACAACACGCTTGGGGCTCCCACCTTCATTTAGATGAAAATGGACCTCCTCGAGAGGAAATAAAGCCATTTTTAACCCCCCTCCCTCTTGCTACGAGTCAGCCTCCTGTAATGTGCCCAGTCAATGGACTGTGGGTCTATTCAACTGCAGGCAGCCCACAGCACAGCCATAAATAATGTAGGGCAGCTCACATGAAACCCTAATCACCATTGTGCTGTCACCCAACAGAGAAGATTGCTTGTTTAATTTACTGCACCGCATCTGTCTCAGTTCTGCCCAATTTAGTTTCACAATTTCAATGGGTAAGTATTTCAGGTATTTATCAATATAGTTTTCTTCCAATGCCATGAATCAATAAGGATGTAATGATCATGTATCTAAGACAGTGTATCTATATATATGCATGTGCATGTTGTGGGTGATGGTGTGTACATCTGCAACATGAAGAAAAGACAAAAAAATCAGCAGCTTGTCACACAACAAAGGCTGGTTGAGGAGAAGCTATCAACACTCAATAACCAGAGCTCATTATTGGCTATACACAGCGTAGTTCATTACATTACTATTCCATTAGCATGCCAACATTTGCATATTCCAGTTACCTCTTTACAGAAGCCGTTGATCATAAATGGCAGCCATATGCTGCCTGGTGCGCCATATTACAGAATTATTACTGCGACACAAAAAGCCAAGAAAAATGGAAATTATGTTGACATGAAATGAAGTACAAAACCAATCAGAGGATCCCAGTTATTGATAGTGTCTCCCTGACTGAATGAGTATCATTTTCACCCACAGATCTTGCTATCTTGCTGACAAACGTCTGCAGGCCCAGTTTGCATGATGTGTTTGTAGTTAGTTTTTTGGGTTTGTTTTTTTTTTTTTTTCCTAAATCATGTGCATTACATCTATTCATGAGTAAGCGACCAAAACAACAACCTAATTCCAGTTTTCAAATGAACGGATCAAATGGATGATTAATGTGTTCATTATTAATGTCCACAAAGGTGCTTATGTTGGTCTTTTGCTACATACTTTTTTGAGATGATTTTAGTTTTACATCACCTCTGCAAACACACAAGCCCATCATCTAACAGGCTCTGTACTGCAACATTTCAGTATGACAGTGATTTGGTGGGA
>JAPTGW010000012.1:8191545-8203228 GCA_029814545.1 Apogonichthyoides opercularis
AGTGATTTGGTGGGATGGGTCTTCACCGGCTCTGGCTTCACTGTGATGACAGCCCATGGAGACAGAATAAGTAGCAGCAGCTCAGTAGCTACTCTATACAGACTTGGCAGGCACAAGCAAAAGCAGCAGAGCAGTGCGATAACTGCACTATGAGCTGAACCGCAGCTAGCTGTTCGAACTAGCAGCGGCAAGAGTGGTATCATCTTAGTTCAGGACCATTATCTCTCCGCAGTGGTGTTCACTGCACGCTGATAAATGTGGCCCAGCAACTCGAGCTAATGTGCAGGCAGCTGCAACCACAGCAGCTGGGTAATACACTGTCAACTGCCACAGACGCCCACACAGAAGGCACAATAGAGAGGATTTGTTCCACTAAAATCAGTTTTAAGATGCTTTGCTTTGTGCACTGCTTTGAAACTGGACATGAAGCGAACATGTAATGACACAAAATGGACTGAAACAGAGCTGTCAAAGAAGGAAAAGAAAGAAAAACTGAATTTGGTCCTATAAAGGCTACTTCTCTTGTGCATCGCTAACAGATTATTGTGCCATCCAATTTGACAAGTCTCCATTCTTCTTCATTCCTCATTTGCACCTGAGCAAGCATTCTGAATTATTCAAGTGTCCAACTTAAAACTGCAGACAAGTATGGGACAAGGTTTACAATACTTGATAAATTAACAAACCAACCGAAAAACAAGGACTGTAATCAATAAAAGGGGATCTGCTCCCTCTATATAAACAACTGTTCCTTAAGTAACAAAAACACAAGTCTTCTCATTTTCATGTGACTGTATGCTAATGAGATTATGAATTTGCCACACTTTAACATTAAAGTCAGGAATAAATGAATTAATCTGGAATTGAAAGTCAAACAAATGTTGTTGTTTTTTTTAAATCAATAATCTAGGCAAATATGTTGAATCCTGTAGTGAAGCCTAGTATTAGCCACCTGCCACTGTCTGAGTTCTGATGATACTGACAGATCACCAAACATCCTATCGGTGCAGATTACTCATCTGTCCCTACTCTAAACATTATAAAGTCATAAGTGACTGCAGACACACACTTGGCACTGAACACTTGACTTGACTTTACACTGGGGTATCTTGGAGTGCTTCAGGACAAACTAACTAGTCGCACATCTGGACAAGTGACACATGTTTTCTGGCTAGCTGTCAGGCTCACGACAGCACAGGGTTAACTTGGCAGCTGAGCTGTACAGTGCAGCTCTAAAAGGAATATTAACATCATGTCCCCGAGTGCAGAATGAGGGAGAGCAACAGGAAAAGAGGGGATGGGGTGAAAAGGAGAGAGAAGAGAAACGGCATGGAGCAAAGGGGTGGGTGTGTGAATCCAATTTCCAGTGACAGTATGCTCAGGATCACTGTTTCAGTGAAAGAACATATCATCTGTCAAAGTTAATGGCAGTGTCCTGGGGAAAATGAAGGAAAATAGAATAGAGACCATTCATTAAGAAGGTGGGCAATGGGGGTGTGTCGAAGCCACTGGTCTGCTCCAGTGTCTCCCCGGGAAAATAAATATATACACAAGTCATTATTTGTGCATTTACGAGGTAGCAGAGCAGCCACGATCAAGAGCTGGTCTCATGCTACAGAGATAATATTAGCTCAGATGCCTGAGCAGAAAGCTATCACTGGGAATGAAGAGGTCGGCCTGGCTGTACGGTAGGACGCCTGGCAGACTAGCATACGGGCCCGGCCAGCCTGTCTCTCACTCAGAGCTGTGGATGTACTCAGTGGAAGCAATTGATACCATTGTTTTATGGAGAGGAGGGTGGAAGGGGATTAAGAACCAACAATAGGGCTCTTTCACTGGAAATGTCAGCCGTCACGCCGGGGGACTGTCCGACTGGGCAGAGACACTTTTGTAAAACGCCAAGGTACAAAACGAGTGTGGAAAATAGTATGAAACCCTGTGACGAGGGGAATGAAACACTGTGACATGGGCCAGAGCATTAATGTGCCAAATGGTAGAGAAGCAAAGTCCGACATGAGTTGACATGTTAAGTGAAGTTTTTACAGTGAAGATCATGTCAGTCCCTTGAGTAAAAAATACACAACATATAACTGGTTTGTATGATATTTGAAAAAAAAAAAACAGTACAACACTTGAGATAAGTATACCATTGATTTCAAAGTGAAGCAAATCATTCTGCAGCTTGAATCTTACTCCAAATCAATAACCAGGATAATAGGTTATATGGGTCTTTAGCTCAACCTCATTAGAAAAAAAGAGACAAATGTGTCCTGATTCTTCAGGCAAATTAACATTGTGACGAACCTAAAATACCTCAACCGATAATCCACCCTGGGACATCTTATTATGAGCCTATACAACCGAGACACTACGCTTTTTCTTTGTGTGCTTTGATAACCCCACTGGCCGTGGACCTCTTTGAAAATCTCACTTTGAAGGTTTGAGGTGAATATAAACAGCAAGTTGAAGTGAGGTACCCTGCCGCTTTAAGACTGGGATGAAACCAAGTTATTCTACCACTCTGACCTAATTGTTCTCTCGCTCTCCCGACATGAACACTGGGAGCTGTGCACTCTGACACGTAAAGATTATTTAATACCATCAAAGCCATAAAAAGAGGAATAAAAGGAGGCAGTGTGGCCGAGGGGAGAGTTAACCCTCACACGCCTGGCAGGGCTTACGAGCAGTTGTAGAAAGAAGAAGAAAGGGGAATCAGTATGCACAAGCTGGCCTGTCTAACTGCCGCCGGCCGACGAGAACGGGGCTCCCACATCCCAACATCACAGCGGCTCCACTCCCCTTCCAAAAAAATCCCACTCGGCTTCAGCTACACTCTCCTGGTATCGGCTCCCACCCTTCTTCTCTCCTGCTTTTCCCACACTTGCCCCAGTCCCTGAGGCAAAGACTACGTCATTGGGCACCAAAGCCAAACCACTGTAATATCCCAATTTAATTCTACTTTTTTGACAGACTCAGGGCCTGTTTCATTAGAGTAAAGCTACACTGCTTGGTTCCACTGGACTTCCTTTGTAGTTCCAATACATTAAGTAACTTTCTCTCTATTTTGCAGTATGTCTGTAACAGGAGTGGGAAATAAAGTAGAAGTGACTTTGGTTTTAATAAAGAAAACTATTTTTGAGTCATGTTTTGTCTTGAGATTAAGGGTTTTTTTTGCTACACTAATGAAACAGTCAGTGAATGCTCTCATTGAGCCATCGTGTATAAATTAAGAGTGACTTTTGGCATAGAACTTTCCTGCTAACAAAGCAAACATCTCTCAGTGGCAAAATTGTAAAAACAACCTGAAACATTAAGAGAAATTCTAAAAGCCTACTCAATGGTTTTTCCTATATACTATGAGAAAGCATGGTTTCACTACATCACTTCCTATGAGTGGAACCCTGACTGTGTGTAGGTGGGACTGGGTAGACAGGTTTACCGTTAAGCCAGCGCTGGGTGACATCTCCAGGGTGCCCTGCCATTGTGGGGAGTATGTCTCATCTGTCAGTGACTGATGAGTTTGTGTAGCGCAGCCACGGTCTTGTGAGTCAACCTGCCTCATCATCAACAAGGGAGCAGGTTGTTGTGGCAAGGTTGTGTGCAGACCACTACAGACCAAAGTACACCAAACCACCTGACACATGAAGGGCATTTTGTCAAAGATAGTTAAATATGATGCCAAATTAGTTCACTGGCAGATCTGTAAAATCATCACAAAGCAGGTCACGTTTACAGTCCGTAGGAACATGGATACATAAAGGATTGCCTTTCTTTCACCATGACACCATGCAACAGTCAAAGCCCAAACGTCATTCTTCTTCTACATCTGCTGCCAAACATGTAATCGAAATGATGATTCGTCTTTTATTTGACAGTGGGGATACAATCTATAGACACGCACTGCTTTATCTAAGTCAGCCACTGCAAAACATTTTAACCTGTAAATGTTTTACTTCTGATAAATCAAATTCTTTTAGGAGCCTACTTATGGCCATCCATAATTACTCTTGCAAATATTTTATTCCTGCTTGTTTGTTTCTCCTCCTCTTTTCCTTTCCTCATATGAGTGTTTTCTGGCACTTACCAGGCTGACATTATAAATAAGATACGATTAATGTATTATTAATAATTACTCATTTCTTGCCCATAAAATAAAAAATGTGTTCAGATAAATCTGTATTTTCAGCACCTATTATAAGAAGTTGTAGTCCTGGCTCTTCATGCTACACCGAAGAAAATATGAATTGTGGTCAATGGTGAGACAGAAATTGTTTTTTCCACTTCAATTATGCCACCATTTACACATGATGTTTGTCAACTTCTAAGATAATTTTAAGAGTCAAGAAAGTTGGATTTTGGGACAAAGATAGTAAAGAAACATCAGGTTTTGTGTCAAGAAAGGCCATGGACTTCATCTGTCATCACACCTGATACATGTGACCAACACCAACCCACTGCCTTGGCACATTTTACATCAATCTTTAAGATCGAGGTGAAAAAATATTCGATAAGGGCAAAACTCATTACAAGTCTGGTCATGTTGAAGTTGCAGAGATGATGACATCACCTCCACAACCTTCAGGCATGTAGTCTGTATATTTGTGAATTTTCACATTCTGATTCTGATAGTTCAATACTTTAATCATAGACTGAAACTTTCTTAACTTGTATAATTATCTTTCAAAGTGAAAAACATATGTGAAAATAATTGCAGCATTCAAAGGGGATCAAAATATTATTTGACTCTCACAATTGACTTTAATGCACTTATTGTTTTGAAATAAAGTCCTTTGGTGCACAACCAGAAAGGGTGGAACTTCGGCTCTCTACTGACAATTTTAGTGAAATTTGTAAATGATGATGGCTCTCAAATAAAATTTTAGTTAACAATTAGTTCCCATTGCCTTCTCCTGTTAATTTTATGTCACTAAGTCTAAGTAAACAGTATTGAAAAAGAAGAAGAAGAAGAAGAAGAAGAAGAGGCTTTGAGATGCATGAACACATAAATGATAAAGTATGGTTCGCTTTCTAGACTTTGTAAACAAAACTGCGTGGGGCAATTGTCAGAGATTGACTGATGATGACAGGAACCAACACAAGTGATGGCTTCATTAAAAAAGCACGAGTAATTGCTAGTTCAGCTAAGGGGATTCTATCATATTTGTGACAGGCTTATTTGTCACTTTGATCAAAACTGTTTCTATGATTTAAGAGTGTGTTGATTTACTAAACTGTGCAGATGACAGTGTCCAGAGGAAGGAAAGACAAACTGTACTCACTATCTAAGTGCATTACAAATAGGTCGCTCAAAGTCTAAATTCAGAAAACAGGTTAGCTGGAAGATTCAAAGGCTCAATATTCTAATGCCAAAAAAACAACCTCTAAAATGTCTTTAAAAATCACTTTTCTTCCGGTACAACCACTTGTTCCGTGTGATGAGCAAAAAAAAATAAAAAACTGTCATGAACTGACAAACCCAGGAGCTACTGACTCACTACTGCTGTGTTTTACAGAACAACGAAGAAAAAAAAACAGTCCTTTTCAGTGTCATTCACACTTGACTTTACAATCTGCAGAGGAAAGGGACATGATGAGGAGGCGGGGGATGTAACGGGGCCAAGTGTGTGTGCCACAGCCTCCACTATGATGACACATTTAGTACCATGTGAAACCCAAGCGTGCGAGGCCTTTAACTGGCACTGTTCACATGCGGAGAACCGACTTCCCGTTGACGCTTCTCAAAGAAGGTTTGACAGTATTACAGAAAACTCTTGGCCTTGCTACATAACAAAATACCACTGCATACCAAACAAGTGCAACATGTGTGTTTCCTTCTAAGTTCAACATTTGGAAGGAGATACATAACTTTAGCACTGGAATTTCAGTTTATAATATACCGTTAGAAACAATCAAAACCCACAGTGAAATTACTATTAGAAAAACTTAACTACAACTGCTGCCAACAATGATTTGAGAGCTTTCAATATGGAAATTTGAAGAAAATTGCTCCATTCAGATGACTTAACCAAAAGTCACCTTTAAAATGTCTGTTATATGTATCAGTTTGGTGGACAAGCAGACAATCTGCATTTAGTTCAGTCCTTCCCAGTCACAGGGGCATCGTTTAACTGTGAATCACAACAAAAGAAGAGGTGACAGGGTGGGAAAACCCTCAGACACACCGCATTTCCCATTCGGTGACATGACCTCTCATGCATCTTGCTCTGAATGTCACAGGTTGTCACCGAAAAGGGCATCTGCTTCCCTTAGCTGTACCCCACATTAAAAAGAAAATCAGTGTGCTCTGCCATGTCTGAAGAAGAGGAGGAGGAGTGAGGCGTCATTAACTCTGCAATATCATTCAACAAATCTTTCTCTTCCAAAGGCACAGTGTAGCTCTTGTAAAGTGCTTATAATAGGTGTATTACTCAAATTAAAAAGTAAAGAGCTCTGAAGTACTTGTTAGAGCTCAAATAGAGGGTAATAAACACTGTAATCTGCGGTTTTACTAGACAACATTTTACAACACTAATGCTGCAGGCACTTCAAATGTTATAACACAGCGCTGACATTTAATTCACAGAGATGCAGACACCTCCAATTGCCACATTATCTTCACAAGGGGGTTAATCAGGGGTGTTAACAAATTGGGGGGCCTGTCTGTCAGCTTAGAGCACACACAGGCTTCATTTTTGTCATTTTTGCACTAGAAGAATGTATGTATGTATGTATGAATGCATGTGTGTCCTGGGTCATCAAGTTTCAGCTCAGCATTAGAGCACATCTAAAGAATGCAGGCTGTGGTTGCCCCACAGTGAGCTATGCCTGTTCATCCATTTACAGCACAACGAGGAGGAAGCGGGATCTTGATATGATCGATGTCAACGGCAAAGTGTACCACACTCGAGCAAAGTTCACCCCCAGCTCAATGATGCCAACAACAAAAACATAAACTCAACAAGAAACGAGCAAATTCCCGCGGTAAAAATATGCATATTTCTCTACGTTCCGTTGTCCTGACGTTGCAAAAGCGTTACTTCTCGAAGAAAACCACACACCATCACGCAGATACCAGCTTTAACTCCATTTATCAGCACTTTTCTAAGGTGCAAAGGTAATTGGATAAACAGGCTGGCTTCGTTAATCGACTTCAAGAAACTGTCAGCGTTGATATTATGTGTTCATGCTACACAGCGGAGCGGACGAGCGTTAGCTTTTCATGCTAGCTGCCCTCACAGACCCCATATCCACAGATGATGACACTCACACCAACATGTTTTAATGTCTTTGCGACAATGAAAGCGTATGCAGAAAAAGTCGGTAATTACTAATTTGGCTCTTTCTCACTCCGCCGGCAACAATAAACGGTATTTAAAAAAAAAAAACAACTACCACACTGTATTATGACTGGAGCCTTACATGACGCATTTACAATCCTCCAAGCGAAAAAAAAATACAGTTTACACGGCACCATGAATGCATCTTGTTGGGACATGAACGCATGCTGTCAAATGTTGACAGGCTGTCAATGACAAGTGGATAGTAATACCTGGGACCTGTTGACTCCTCCTCCCGGTCCTCTCGCGCTGCTGCTGCTGCTGCTGCTGGAAGTTGAGCGGCGCAGCTGTATTTCTCCGCGGCGATACTCTTTTTAAAGTTTTCTGTCGACTCTCAAATCTCCAAACTGTGGCACTCGCAGCTGCTGAGTTGGAATTAACCTCCCGCAAAAGCATAGGT
The DNA here is from genome assembly GCA_029814545.1 of Apogonichthyoides opercularis. Classification (NCBI taxonomy): domain Eukaryota; kingdom Metazoa; phylum Chordata; class Actinopteri; order Kurtiformes; family Apogonidae; genus Apogonichthyoides; species Apogonichthyoides opercularis. Next base: position 8,199,283 of record JAPTGW010000012.1, read on the forward strand.
ACAAGGCGAAGGACCGCTTTCAGAGAGAGGGCAAGTTTGGCACAGCTTTCGCAAAAGCGACCATTGCAGTCACGTTCTCTGGCTGTGAAATCCAACACCAGCGCAGACCCCGCCCCTTTCCTTTTATGGGGCCAGTCCTCAAAAGTGGACGTCCTGCTCGTGCCAGATGTGCGCGCTGATCCTTCAAGAAGATGCGCAGTACAGTCAAGTCCACCACTCCGTTTGCTTTATATAAGGGATGACAGACTCATTTTAATTAAAGGGCCACGTATTATCCAACGTGATCTCAAGTGGGCCGGACCAGTAAAATAATAAGTATAATAACCTATAAATAATATTTACAAAAAATTTCTGACATTTCTTAACAACAGTGAGTACAATTCCAACAATATTATGTCTCATCTTATCATTAACACAACTTACAGATCACAAGGAATCTGCAAATGCACAAGCCATGTGGTAACAGGCATGATATGGTTACAAGATATTTCAGGTTGTTCATATTTGTTCATGCTATTCACATTTTATTGTGAAAGGATAGTTTGTAAATGTAAATATTTCCATTATGTTAGTTCACTTTTTTCACATTAAACCAAGAAGAAAATTTGGAGTTGTTATTATTCATACATCATTATGGTATTATTATTATTACTTGAGACCACATAAGGCTGTCTGTGGCCCCTGAACTAAAACTGGTTTCACACCCTCAACTGTATACTATAATATTTCCAGTGTAATTTTTGTGCAAATTAATTTCTGCTGCATTTAACCCTTTGGCATGCCAGTTTTGGCCCACAAGCCCCATGTTTGGCACCCCTGGTTTTTATTATATGTTAGCTTTGAGCAAGTATATATACACATTTTTGTTGAGTTTTTACATTTTTGTGAAAAAAAGAGACAAAGCTCAGATCTAGAAATGAGCATCAAGAATAATTCATGACACGACTGGTAAAATAAGGCTGAGATGATTTGTCTGTTTTGTAAATGTTTGAATCATAAAGGGCAGGTATTTGTGTTGAATTATAGGGTGTCAAAGGTAGAGGTTGTCAGAAGTTATCTTCTACCTCTGATCACTACATATGTTTATTCAGTCCTGCAAGATCGAAAAGCATCCTACAGACTATGAGATTTCAGACATTTGCCATCATCCACACCGTCTAACATGGATCCAATAAAACTGTGCAAAATTGAGTTTGATGCATGAGGTGTTTTTATTGGGTTACCAACCATCATGGTAAAATACATAAGAATGTAAGTATGTTCATTCATTTTTCTAATTAAGATAATAGAAGAGACACACAACACTGTGATTCTTATTTCACAAAAACCTGTAATTTTGTGGACTTTTTGCAGAACATAGATGTTTAAAAAATGCTTTTACATTTTTAGGAAAAATAATAATAAAATAGAGACAAAGCTGCATTCAACAAAAGAGAGCACCAAGAATAATTCATGACACAACTGATAAAATAAAACTGAAATGCAGAGATTATATTCCGCACTTTGTAGATATTTTCATAAAAAATGTCCTTTCCACTGGAGCAGCAAGTTTTCTTTAATAACTGAGATTTTTGGAGGATAAATCTAGTTTTTCTCGCCGAGTAGTCCTAATCTGGATAAAAAAGCCTGCTTCATACCATCACTCTGACACAACAGAGAAAGAGTTTTAAGAGAACTTTAGGATTTGATTTAAATATGTATTTTTGCATAAAATTTTAAACAATCTTGCCTCTCCTCTGTTGCATGACTTTGCTTTTCAGTCTTGCTGAGAACACCATTAAAGCCTCTAAAATATCTCCCATCACAGGTCACACTGTACCTTTTGTGCATCTGGCAGCCAGTTTCACAGTGACGGTGACACTCTTTGTTAGAAGCCTTAAAACCAGGGTATTTGACTAATTTGTATTGTTTATGAGAGATACATTACTTAGCAATTTATCCTTCATAGCTCAAAGCATATTAAGTCCCACATTTGTGCTATTTTCTAAAGCTATTGTAATTTCACATCACTCCCATTTAATACAGGCTCTTATCAAACTTACTCAAATGACTGTTCAAAGATATTGTTTTTACCAAGATAGGAAATTTAGTTTTAGTTACTGTGCACCTGCAACTCATTCAAATAAATGAGTCTGAAGTCTCTTCAGTTTTATCCTCGAGGCATTTACATTTATTAATTTCGTCACACTTTTATCTGTTCGTTTGTTGGATGATTAATTTGTTTTACTTTTTTTTATAACTGCAGTTATTCTTATGAGTCTATTATTTTACTGAATTTCCCTTTTGTCAGTGTTTTGTTTTTGTGAAAATTACAGCCTCTGAGACAAAAGATTTATTGTTTATTTGTTCAGATTTTTCACATATTACTCACTTTACAAATAATGTGTGTCACTTGCCCTTATATTTCCATGTATATTTAACTGTTTTGTGTGTGTGTGTGTGTGTGTGTGTGTGTGTGTGTGTGTGTGTGTGTGTGTGCGTGAGAATGCGCACAGTAGGTGCAAAGAGACTGTGCATCTGCGGGTGTGTTTGTGTGAGTGGGAGTTTAGTGCAGGTTCGCAGCTGTCTTTCAGATATGACTGCTACACTCAATTGCTTTCTGCCCCAGAAAGCGAAGTTTTGTGACAGGTGGTAGATGTGAAACCCCTTGTCCCATATGATTGGACAAAAGGCCACTAGACAGCTAGTGACACACTATGCCTCCACATTACCTTCTCAGTTGCTTTTCATCTTTTCCTCGGAGCGCTGACACAGCTATAGAGAAAGTGTGAGCGACAGTATCCTCCTTGTCTCCCCTGCTGCCTTTAAGGCTTTCTTATACTAAAGCTGTGAGTGGCACTAAGCCGTGTCAGTTGTCACACATCACCACACAAGTGAGGAATGCGGTGCTGGAGGGGGGGTGCGGAGGGGTGGGGTTTTGGTTGTGACATGGGACACACAGGCATGCAAGCAACCGTGGACTGAGGGAGTCGTCAAATGCTAAAAGTATGTACTGGTGGAAGTAGCTGCTGTCATAACTGAATGGCGGAAGAGATGGAGCTGTCTAATTTCAGTGTGTCTGACAGGTGGAACTGGGGCCCTACTTTGGCGTCTGTAGCATGTGGTCATGTAGAGTGGAAGTGCTCAGTCTCATTCAGTGGACTGCAGTGTGGGGAATTGTATTGCGTAGTGTTGTGTGTGTGTGAGTGTGTGTGTGTGTTCTCTTCATATCTCTAGGCTGGCTAGTAAGGCCTCTGGGGTCTCCTTAGCCCAGCTGCATCCTCCACTTGTAGCTAGGTTTACACTGGAAGTTACTGCAGTTGAATCTTAATAGCTCTCCAGTCTTGTTCTGCTCCCTTCTTTGCTTCGACACAGATATAGACTCCATGTACTGTACAGTTATGAGGCCATGTCAAGCTTAGTAAAAAGCCATGTGATGCATGTTCAATTTAATGCTTTACATAGTTGCCCTGTGTATGGAAGGAGACCTTCATGTGAATGCAATGCTTGACACAGTGGCTACTAAAGTTCACGCATTAACTTTGTGTCTGACTACTGTGCAGGAACAGCAAATCTGAATCTGGACATGCTTCAGAGATCTAATGTTCCTTCTCCATTTCTAAGACTTTCCTGGCGTGACAAAGAATGAAAGAGAATCCTGGCATTGACATGACGGATTATGTACAGTATGCATACAACGTATGACTAGAGGACACACATTCTTTACTGAAGTAGAAGTACAAATGCCTGTGTTAAAAAAGACTCCAGTGAAAGTAGAAAGACTGGTTTAACTTCAAGTAAAACTGAATAACATAAAGGCTTTGAAATGTGCACTAACTATAGGACATAGCTACCATTTTCTTTTGTACAAACGTAAAACAAAAATTATATCTATATGAAGAGTTCATTTGCAAAAACAGATAACTCCGTTTTCATAAATTGTCAGAAAAATATTTTTTTCATTATT
>JAPTGW010000012.1:8960746-8971002 GCA_029814545.1 Apogonichthyoides opercularis
TTCAACTCCATTTATTCAGAAAATCCTATTGAGTACTTGATTTTCTTTCAGTGGAGAACCCCTTTTGAAAAGCTACCTTTCAACTAAAAATGCTGTGTCATCTTGTAGAATGACAGACAATAGCTTACAAAAGCTTGTGTTGGAGTCATCTCTGTGGACTGACTGACAGCTGACAGGTGCTCCGAGAGACTGCGTCCAATGAGCCCACTGTCATGTGAGAGGTGGTTTGACAGCTGACACTGTGGAAATACTTACCTGTTCCAAATTACTTCGATGGGGGAGAGTATTTTGGAGCACGAACTGAAGATATTAACAAAGAAAGTCTTGATGCAGAGTAAACTGATGGGCCACTGTTGGCTCGGTCTGTCCAGCAGTCAGCAGAGCATTTGGCCGTCGACACCTGCTCACGGATCCAAGTGTTGTCACAACTGTCAAAAGCCCAACATACACTCGCTGCCTCCACAGGGCACACTCGCACCCCAGCTGGCCTGAGGACAAGTGTATTAAAACCACTAGTGTGTCAATGTCTTGTTCTCAGTTGCTGTTGTCCCAACATGACGTGCCATTTAGTTTAGTGCAGGTCCAATCACTGGGACATAAACAGCTTTATCTGTGACAGGATAACAGCCAGTTTAATGAAATGATCTCCAGCATTAGGGCATAACAGGACTTCAACATGACACACCGAGATACGCTAATAACATAAGCAATTGTATCGTAAGAGTGAACAATTATTACCAAAGAGTCTTCATGGGTCAAAACACTGTTACGTGTGTGTGACAGCAAGAAATAATGATGAACAAATTGGTCTATTATGTAGAAATCAAAACAAAAAAAAAAAAAAAGACTGAAAAAACCCAGAAATTTTTAGAGGGATGATGAACAAATAGGTTTGTTTTGTAAGATTTTTAGGTGGTTTAAGTGTTGACAGTGGGAATTTTCTCGTACTTATTTAAGATGTATTTATTTACAGTTATGTATTTTTTCATGAATACTATATTTCTGGTATATTTGCAACTTTAGTGCATCCAGGCTGGAAAAACACCCAGCATTCATTCTGTTACATGAAAACAAAACAAAAACACAGACTTGTCCAGTTTTTCAAACCACACCATACATTGCATACATTTTGTGTTTTGTAGCATATGATTCTTACCTATTTGTTCTTGAAATGTGATTGATTTAATCATGAATGTATAACAATCACTTATCTTGTGCCCATAAAATGTTTTGTTGGCATCAAAAAACTATTTTTATTATTATTATTATTATTAACCCATAAAGACCCAAACAACCACTAAAGACCAAAATCATCTACCAATATAAAATGTTTAGTAACTTCTGATCCATTAAGCCTACCAATGTAAATAATTGATGTAAGATACAGTCTGTCATCTTTTTATGGTCATCAGATATGACCCATTTGGATGTTCAGTGAACGTGGAAACACCGTCATCTTCTACAACACTGATTCACTAGTAAAACCCATGGAGTTGGATAAATGACAGTGGATGAACACAATTGGTTCATGTTGAATTCATTTTGCTGAAAAAGTCAAGTTTTCTTCATTTTTTTTGATTCTTATATTATAAAAATTACCTTTAATGTGAGCTTTTATGAACATCTAAATGATCAATAAATTAAATATGGGAAAACACCAGATTTTTATAGCAAAAACACAAAATATAGAGGATAATATTATGATAAATGGTGCTAAATCATTTAAGAAAGGTTGAAGAGAGAGGAAAATTTCATTTGGGAACTGCTACAAAAGTAGCACTGGGTCTTTATGGGTTAAAAACAATCTCATGGGCAAATAAATTTGAATGCTGGTGCCTAAGTTGTATATATTTCTTATATATTGCTTTAATTTATTGGAATTTTAAGTACAGGATAGTTTTTAATTCATAAAAACTGTAGAACACCAAAAACAACACCGCCTTAAAAAATGAAAAGAGCTGTGAGAAAGTCCAATTATGTGCAGAAACCATGATGGTTCATTACAGAAGTGGAATTGATCTAATCTTAAACCTGCCCCCAGAACTCCTTCTTCTTGCCACCTCAGTAAATCCCAAAGATCTGATTGAATTTAAATTTATCTGACTTTTAAAGCTAGAGTAAACGATTACACAGTGTGTGCAAACCTAAACAACTAAGAAAGAATGCTTTTAACGTAACACATTGTGATCATGTGCTGGATCGTTTCGAAGCCTTTGACAGCTGATCCACAGAGCTGATACAGAACACACTGAGGCCTTGAGTTGGAGGGAAACTGGTGGGTGATTTTTACCCAAAATGCTTTGGGCCAGGGAAGGCAGGACTTGAGAGAGGGTTTTAGGCAGCTAAAATTACAAACTGGCATCAGATAAATTTAGAGGTGTAACTCTAAAAGACTCCAGACATGATGGTGTAGCTGTCTTCTGTAAATACATGTGTAATATAACTCCCACTCAACTCCGTCCAAGCCTTTCTGTCAAATAAACCAGCACTGGGTTAGGAATTATGTAAGTGGAATACATTTACTGCTCACACACACTGGCATGACTAAAGATAAAAGGGAAAGCTTCATTTTCATGTGTTGGTGGATTAAGTAAATGACTATACACAGCATAAACAAGCTTATAAAGAGACATACCACTGCTTTAAAACATTTCTGCGCCCCTTAAAAACATATATGTTTCAAGCATATTTAACTATAAATTGGGTTTTGATAATTTATCACACGTCAGGAATGTTATTCATCATTTTTCTGTCATCGACTAAGTGATTAATCGACGATGACGCTCAGTTCAACCAACAAACACAAAGACACTAATCCTAAAAATAAACACATGATATAATTTATAGCTGGGACTATTTCAGGCCATTCATTTGGTCGCTGTAGCCTCTTATATTGGACTGGAAGGCGCCTTTAAAACGTAAACGCACCAGATCCACACACATTTAAAAAAAAAAAAAAAAAAAAATCTAATTATCGTGATAATTCCTCTGAAATGGTGCGTTGAGGCGCGCTCCGGTGCTCCCGTCAGCGCGGAGGACGTCCCTCTGTCGGCGGCTGAAGGGAGTGGTCTGACCGGGGACGGAGGACAAGTCAGTGTTTGTGGGCTTTTCTGCACCGCTTTCCAAAAAAACGCGTGACAGTGTGTGTGCGTGGTGGGGGGGCTGCGATCGGTGACAAAAACAACGCGCCTGTAGTGGATAGTGGTCGAAAAATCCCCAAACAAGCCTAAAGCGGCGCCTTCACATGGCAGACGTAAACAATAGGCATGTTGAGCTTCATCCATGTGCGCTCATTCAGCCTGAGCATGAACTGCGTTTTGTGCCATTCTCCTCCTCCCTCTTTTGCTCGCATATTCAACTGCGCCATAAATGAATTGTTATCCACTCACTGTTCACTCATTCATTCCTTCAGCCTTTCATCCAAACCTCCCTCCCTCCCTCTGAAAATGCACTTGTGCTGTACAGTATAAATACTGAATGGAATAAATAAAGATCTACTTCAGCCACTCACCCCTTCATTTACTCATCCTTTCATCCACGGACACTCATTGACTCAGCTGTCCCACATCTATTAAAAAAAGAAAAGAAAAAGTCCTTCAGTGTTTTACCCACTCACCCATTCCCACTCTTACCCATTTTCCTCATGCTAAAATAACCACACAAAGAAGAGAGAGAGAAAAAAAAAAATCACTCAACTTATTGTAACACAGGTGGGATGTGTGAGACACATAGGAGCTGATATTCCCTCAAAAAATGATGACTTGAATTTCATTATTTAAGTTCACAAATCAACAAAACTCTAAGTAATTTGGCCTAACCTTATGTGCACAACATCACACTGTCCATTTCTTCATAATGGGCAGTATCCTCCTGTAGTCTACTGTAAGGACCACCTCTCTCATAAACATCCTGGATGCCCGACTTAGGTCTGATCCACTCTATAAGATGCGGATCAGTACATACATATAGGCTTTCTTACAAAAAACAATGTCCAATAACTCATAAAACCATGCCACAAAAGTGCAGAAAAAGCCCTACTACTCCTGTGCTGTGACTTTCATTTAGGAATCAAAATGGCGTTGCAGGGAGGGACATCAGACCTGATATTAAAAATAAGAAATAAAAGAGGAGATGTTGTAAAGTTTATTACAATGGGGGGTGTTTTTGCGCCTTTGGGTCGGCACCGGAGACCCTCCTGATCATCAGGAGAACCAAATGTCAAACCTGTTATTGACTCTGCCTGATGCGCCAGTTCCTGAACAAAAGAAAGCCATCACTGCGCCCATATTGAAGCACTTTGCTTTTGGCTGCTACCACTCATGCAGATGGACACACACCTGGTCACACACCAGTTCATAACACCTGTCCCCGAAATGTGGTGATCAGTTTTATGATCCCGCATCAGAAACCCTGATCTTTAGAGGTGTTGGCAACTTTCCTGACAATGGAGCTCGAGTGCGACTGCCATAGTGACAGTTATAAGCAATTCTGCCCCTAAACCATCAAACACAGCGAACCCAAACCCCGTATTATAACCCGCACAAACCCATATTATCGTCCCAAGTGTCACCCATAACTTAGATACTGTGACATTTAATTTATACGAGGTTTAACAGTAAATAATCTCGACCACGTCACTCAAAGTCAATGGCCGGACTGTGTTAGTTGGGAAAATGTATGGCTGTATTAAAAGCAAAAACGGATTCCCACACTGAACCAATCGAATGCATCCGTTTCTGCATAGATTCGATTTCAATATGCATTGACCGATTCTGCCCCAGGTTCCGTCTGTTTGGGTCAATTTAACGCGAATTGTGCAAAATTGTTCACAGCACACATTACTTCCAGCCGGTTTTCCTGGAATAAAAGTTGTTCGGTGTCGCGGACGGACGTTGACAAGTGTGTCGCCGTGAAGCCCAATATCTCTACTATCAGCCCATGTTGTTCAGAGGAGCAATATGTCGTCGTATTTTTTTTATTTGTCAGGAGTTGGAGGATGAAGAAACACAAACGGGACGGCGCCAGTTCCATGGAGTCCGCTAGATCAGCTGCTGGCAGTTGGTGTTCTCAATCACGTCCGCAGAAAGGCTTCATAGGCTCACTGAAGCGCCTGTGGACCAAGACACTTAAGTGATACAGACCCCTGACGAAGACGGAACATATTTATATGTAAGAAAAATAATAATTATCCTAAAGCAACGTGTGACATTGTCTCCCAGTTCGGGGTTTGTTTTTTTCCGGGAGAAGCTTTATTTCCCACTGGTGAATATTTTTTCGCTGCTTCCTACGCTCCGCTGCACCTTATCAGCTGAGCTGGGTCAAATTTCTTTGAAAGAGTTTTGTTTTTGACAACTGACTCGAAAGAAAGTAACCATGGCAGAGACGTCGGCATCTCCGGCTAAAGCCAAGAGGTCATCCAAGCCCAAGAAACCTGCCTCTCATCCAAAGTACTCGGAGATGATTAAAGCTGCCATAGCGCACGACGCCAGCCGGAGTGGAGCGTCCCGACAGTCCATCCAGAAGTACGTGAGGAAGAACTTCAAGGTGGGAGACAACGCAGATGTGCAGATTAAAATGGCCCTGAAGAGGCTGGTGGCGGCAGGGTTTCTCCGGCACACCAAAGGCATCGGCGCGTCCGGATCCTTCAGGCTGACCAAACCTGAGGACACCAAAAAGTCCACCAAGGCAGCACCATCTGCGAAGCCAAAGAAGGCAGCGAAGCCCCCCAAACCCAAGAAGGCTTCCAAGCCCAAGAAGGTGGTCAAGACGCCCGAGAAACCCAAGAAGGCAGCTGCAAAGAAAGGGAAAAAGGTGACGAAAAAGGCGGCACCGGCAAGACCCAAAAAGGCGACACCGGCTAAGAAGCCCAAGGTAACCAAGGCCAAGGGGAAACCAGTGAAGAAGGCGACAAAGCCCAAGCCAAAGACAACCAAAAAGGCAACTAAAACATCAAAAAAGAAGTAAAGGACATTATCAGAGACGTGTAAATACTTCAGGAAATGTTTTCGTATGTGTATTATTTTTGTAAAGTCTCATGCAAACTTGTCCTGTTTTTACTTTTCTCTTCATTGCACTATAGCCTAAGGATGCTGTAGAATTCATTCTATTTGGCGTTATATACTGATGATCTGTACCTGATCCTTGGTTACATACTGAGTAGTCTAGGGTCTTGTATATAGTTGCACGAGGTCATATTGAAAGTACAAGTGTTTCAATGGTGAGCATTGTTGAACCTTCACAATGTACAGACCATAGGCAGCGGACGTCAGCAACATTCTCCTACAGGCTCTGTAGCTGTCGTTCAAGCTCCATTCTTGTAGAATTTTCACATCTTTAACGACTCATAATATACAGACATCCTACTGTGTTCATTCACTTTTAAAGACTGTTTATACTGCAACTCAATAAACCTGTGTCATCTTCTACTAAATGCGTCTTTTGCCTTCCTATGCGCATTTTACGCACGAGTAACATTTAGTCAAGTAGTGGACGCTTGTGTTGTGGATGGAGGAACTCCGAGCATATCGAAGAGTATCACAGTTAAACTTAATCTAAAGTGGTTCATATTTAAAAATGTACTATTAAATGTATTTGCCAGCTTCTTATAATCCTCAAAGTCCACACTCATTGAGGCACCAAAGAGGATTTGGGGGGAAAGTGTAAATCTGTAGATATGTAACTTCACAAAAGACTTTGACTGCCAGAGAAATAAGGTAAAGTGCAACTCTGTTGGCAAACATGCATTTAAGAACGGATGAAGTGGGTCTTAGTAGATAAATATGCTCTGGTTACAGTAAGAGAATCATGCACCCTGATTGAATTACCTCACCACCAGTCACAGCTGCTTTTGGAAGCAGGCAGAGCCCTCGTACACTAATAAACTACAGTAAGACCTCATATGCTTTAGATGTTGCATTATCCTGTTAAAAATGAACATTACATATGTCCCATAAGAGAATGGGACAGTAGTTAACATATGCAAAGGACTCATAATGTCTGATTCACTGCAAAAACTGTTCCACATAAGAAAGTCATAATTTGGATGAACTCATGGTCTACTAAGCAATCATTTAGAGTAATGGTGTAGTTTGTCATCTTCCTACTGAAAGACACTCCATGTAAAATCCTAAAGTACTTTCTTCAGGTTGCCTAGAGAGCAAAGGATCTTTAGACACACCCAGTTGTAACGGTCCCGGCTCACCTGATGTCGAACACTGCCATCTAGTGGTGTCTTTCAGGAATAGGTTGACCATCAACTGGGACTGATGATGGCATCGGCAAACACTGGAAGTCGATATCAAATACAAATTACCCTCCGATTGTGTCAACCTTGATGTTTAAAACAGAGAAACATCATCAGACTAACCTTAATAAATAGCTTCAGAACAGCATCCTTCCACGTGGAGCCATTGCTGTTGGTGGTAAATAGTGTTGCAGCCACACACACTGCAGCATGAATTTTACGACAAACATGTTCATTTTAAAATGAAAGACAGAAAATATTCAAACTAAAAAAATTAAAAAAAATTGCTTGCACCATTTTCAGAGTAATGTTTCACTGATACCCTACACACTCAAAGTACCACAGAAATAAAGCCAAAAACAGAGCCCACCCATAAATAATGAGACACAAACTCCAGTTTCAGGATTTGACAAAATTAAAATGAAAACAAAAAATATGCAGCCATCACAGCATTCATCAGATATCTACCAATACAACACCCATAAAGCAGTTTTAGGCAAAAGCCTCCAACCAGTACTTTTCTGGTATTTTATTAAGCATCTAAATCAGTTCACTTTCAGTAAGAAAACAGTCATATTTTAAAATGCATCCTGCAAAAACAGCAGATCCCCTGCTAAATTAAGCAACAAACAGACATTAAGATGACTGTCTTATATTTCAACACAATGTCAGATTAAATGTTCAAAGTGTATGCACAGTGTCAGGTGTATATGGATAAAAGAAAATATAATTCTGTCCTAATTAAAACACAATTACAATGTGAACATGTCTTGTTTTTGGATTTGCCTGCCTTCTTTCTGAAGTGAAAACATTTTTTCTTCTTGCAGATGCATCATATTCCATTCCACGCAAAAGCAAGTTTTCTTCATGCACAAAGAAGAATCTCCCCATCACAGCAGATCAGTGGCTTTCTTATTGCTAGAAAATAATAGCAAGATTCAGGCTGGTTAAAATATCTCAGTCTCAGGCAAAAACCATATGCCTAAGGAGCAATTAACATGCTATGACTACTCATTTCTGCTGAGTTATTTGGCAAATCAGATACATACATCTTGTCTTTGTGACGTCTTGGTCAAAAATGTTCCAGCAAGGAATTCAGCGGCAGCCGACTACAGACTATTATAAAAGCTTCATTTACTGCCCTTTGGTGATTCAGTCTAATCAAACTGGCATTTTATATTATGCTTAGGAAACACTGCATGGATATAAAAATTCCCCAATCACATTAACACTTGACAGATAAATCAGGGGAAACGTCTTACTGCGTTTCCTCCATTTTAAGAAAGCACCACTTTGGAAATCATCAGTTCCTCATGTGTCAATGTACCGTACTCACACAGACCTACTTAGCCTGGGTAGACATTATAAGGCAAAAAAATGTTGAATATGGCAGAAACGGAAGTGTGTTGAGGAGCTCTGAACTTCTGTGATCAATGGACTACGAATGAAGAAGTTAGACGCTGCAAATTGCAGAGAATATGAAGTTTCTTCAGAGGCTTCGGGGTAAAAAGTAAAATGATATGCTTGATATCTAGTCCAGACTGCAGTGGTTCTGGGTTTGCTTTTGAAGGTTTGGTCTTGATGGATGGAGCGCCATGTTGAGAAAAATAGCTCAGCTGGTTGTTGGTCATTTCTGTCTGGCGACGGCTCTGTAGATTGCAAAACCCAACACGGCAACCACAGCCGAGCCCAGAGCTACTCTCAGCCAAAACGAAGTGTTGCTCATGTCTGAACCGTTTAGGTGCCTAAAGAAATGGAGAGAAAATGATTACTACACTGACAAACACAAACAGGATGTGAGCTGTAAACTGGATTGTATGATTTAACGGTGATCAAACACATTAATGCTAGTCTGAAGACATAAAAAAAAAAACAACTGAAAAAAAAGAAACATTCCATATACAGGCTGTCCACAAAGTTTCTTTACAATATAAAAAAAATATTACAAAAGCAAGCAAAGAGATATGTTTATCAGATTTGTTCTATGTACTCACTGCTTATTAGTGTTTTTAATCACACTGTGGGATCATGTCTAATCAAATCATTGGTCCATTTTTTTTTTTTTTTTTTCCAATGAGAGATAAATTACTGCAAATGTTTACCTTGACCTTTTGACTGAATATGTCACCATAACTGGATGACCTTCAACCATCATTTTCCAGGTAGATGGTACACCACCACAATGGGGACTGCATGTTGGTGGACTCCTAAATCAAACATTTCCAAACCAGAGGATTGGAAGGGATGGCTAAATTCCCTGAACACCTCGTTCACCAGATATCACTCCCCTGGATTTTTCTATGGGGTTAGGTGAAAGATATTGTGTATAAAACAAAGATACGGGATATCAATGACCTGAAGTAAAAGATTACTGATGACGTTGCCACCAGTGATGAGGCTACAATATAGCCAAAATGGCAAGAAATCCAGTACCGTCTTCATGTGCTTTGTGCAACTAATGGTGTCCATGTAATGTAATAATTTTCATAATTCTGTCTATTCATTTGCTTTTGTTAAATTGTAAAGAGACTTTATGGACACCCTGTATTACAAAGTCTCTGTATGTCACTTCCTGCTTCATCATCTTCCCACACTGATGCTGATGTCATGAAACTTATATGAAAAAAGTAAGATTGGTGCCATCTACTCGGAGGTCTAACAAACTTCAGAACCAATCAAAACATAAAAAAAAAATAAATAATAATAATAATAATAATAATAATTGTACTTGTTTTATCACTACCTCCAACAGATAGTTTTGTTAGTTTGCGTAAGAATGTGTTAAAACAGTAAAGTTATATAGCAACTCAAGCAAAGTGGACATTAATAGCAGCTGCAAAATTCTGGAGTTTGGTTGGTTTGATGAGCACTTCAGGGCTTCAGGAACTCATAGGAAAGGAGTGTATGATGGCACAGTGCTGCAGTGAAAACACTAATATGGTATAGACCAGGGGTGCTCAATCCTGGTCCTCGAGAGCTACTATCCTGCACGTTTTAGATCAGGGGTGGGCAA
>JAPTGW010000012.1:9125310-9141475 GCA_029814545.1 Apogonichthyoides opercularis
AGTGCCTGCAGTAAAGTCTTATCTTAGCTTATCTTATCTTTCCACTGGCATGTTTTAATTTGAAAATAAGAATTTTTTTTTTTTTTTTGTGGTCTAGTTTTAAGGTACATCTCCCTCTACTATGTTGAGTGTGGACTACAATTAAAATCTCTTCCTAAAACAAGCCAAGAACGGAATGTGGAGAGTAATTGCAATTGGCAACTTCACCGCTAGATTTCATTAAATTAAACCCTAGAACCCTTAATCTTTTTTTTATATACATTTCATTACCAAAAACTTTGGGCTATCCTCCACAAACCATGTTGGCAGTGGTTAGAGACTTGGAGAAGATGGATGCTGCAAGATACATGCTGCAATTATTGTCGAAAGTTCTGCTGCAGTAGAATCTTCTCTGTTCATTCAAACATTTTCAGTTTGCTTTGGGGACACAGGGACACACTTCCTCAGGTTACTCCAGAGCATCGCTTGAATAAAATCATCACCAAAACTCCAAATGTTTTGACTGAGATACATTTTTTTAATGCTTACTTCGCAATAGTGGTGATCTGACCTTCTTCTTCTTCTTCTTCTTCTTGGCTCAGCCTGAGTTCAGTAGCATCCATCTTCTCCGCTAAACCTTGGAGCTAACACAATTAGGACTTTTACACTGCCTTCAGGCTGCTCTAGCCATTTAAGGGCAGAGAACAAGCTATCACAAAAGACAAGCTTCAGCCCTCTACACAAGCTCTGCGTGTCATGGTTGACCTTTCCTTTCTCTTGCACTGTCTGAACTGATTAGCTTTTCTTGGTGGCAGATACACCACAGCTTACTGCCACTGTCCAAACTCAGCCCGATAACAACTTGTAGCAAACTCTTGTGCTCTGACACAGTATGACGGGTGGTGGGTTGATAACTCTCATCTCCAGTGCCATATTCTCACCGCCCTTGAACCCATTTACTCCATGAGGGCAGCAGATAACTCCTATCTACAGATGTGTTAATTGGGCTTTCAGAGGGAAGTCAGCATATTAAAGTAGTCTGGGGGCTTGCTGGCGTAAAAGACCAAAGCCTCGAGAAATCACATGTGAGTCAAGCTGACCTTCATCTAATGTGCAGTCTAGGGACCATGCAAAGCTGGGCAGAATTAGTTTACACTGGCAGGAAAAATATAGCCTACCAGCCTTTTAACTACACACAGAAATACTCAGAAGCCATGAAATGTGGTGCATAAATTTATTTCAACATATATTAATATATTGTTTATTCTTTTGTGTTTTATTAAAGACACAATACATACAGTATTTACATTATATCACATTCTACAACAACTTCTGCTGGCAGAAAATAAATCACCATTAATAACAAAAATAACAGGGAAGGCTACTCTCTAGAGGTTAAAGGTTTAATATGTAACATCTGCACATGCTAGTGACATTACATGAAGTTTGTGTTGGAGGCTGCGGCAATCGGGTAATTTGTTAACATTAGCCGACTCCATTTCTAAGCTAACTGTAGCTACTGCTGCAACTGTAGAGGAGCAGAAAGGAATCACTGAAAAACTCAGGATTTCCACAGAAGAACAGAACCAAGGGTTTTCCAGTCCTGTACATAAACATCAGTGTAGAAGCTGTTGTGTTACAGTTGTAGGCAACTGAGACAATTGTTTAGCTTAGATATAAGCTAGTTAAGGTGAAGAAATGACCAAAACCTCAGCAAAAAACCACTACACAAATCATGTAAGCACTCAAGAGGGTGCAAATTTTACATATTGAAACTTTAAATAAAAGTTGATGAGAAACCTCATCACTGAACGTGACAACTCCTGTCATAACAGTCTATGAGAAACAACGTTGAACATTGTAATGACTGATGGGAGTTCAGTGATGCAAATGGCTATGAAGTATAACAAAGTCACAGCTGCTTACATCAATGTAACATATAAGAGCAAATGAAAGGCAGGGCTATTTCACAGTCTATTTTTGACAAATCCCATGAGACAGCCCTCATCTAAGGATACAATACATCCCTGTGTCAAGACTTCAGCTTCAATCAGGTCATTTTTGAAGAATCAAATGTAGCGGAGGACAGGAGACAGGGAAAATGATTACAACCATCAAGAGCTTTGATTATATCTGATCAAGCCGAATGAAGACTTTTGTATTTGGATTCAGTCATGAAACACTGTAAATTGTGCATGTGCAGTATTATTGGAGAAAGTGTCAGGAGAGGCCGTTCATGACTGGGAGGGAGGGAGTTGGCGACCAGTTGTTTCATTTGTGCTCAATTAGACTTGATGTTCAAGAAGAGGACAGAAGGCGAACCAGAGGAGCACCGTCACTATAGCGACAGATATGATAAGCTGTCATGGGAGGTGTGTGGAAATAAGGAAAGCGAATGCAAGCACAAAATCATGCACACATCGACACACAGAGATAACGTATACTTGAGTGACACAACTGTAAATTCAAGTGAGTAACAGACTTGTTATTAGCTGTCACCGAAGCATCTACACTGAACATACTTTTCGAGGTTTTAATAATTTGTTGTTTGGAAAGCAGTGCTGCAGCTGAGGCTGGTCAGGATCAGTGGCAACAGCTGACAGAGGGGTCATCCATCCAGACAAGATACATTTGGGCTCTGCTACCGGAGCTATTAATTTGGATAGACTCCCAGAGAAAGACAAGAAAATTAAATGAAAGGTCAGCACTGGGCTATGAAACAACATAATAAATTTGTAGCAAATGGGTGTGTGCATTAATTTATTCATCTTGACACAGCATGTATATGTTGGATCGATGTTTATGATTAAGGAGAATTAATTTGTAAGGTGTTACTGGTTTAAGCTTTAAATGATTGAGAAAAGGCAGAAAGGATTTCACTCAATGACAAATGAGAAAAACCACAATATTTCTACAGATAGAAACTGGTTAAAGGAATAACAAAAAATGAATTATCCCGATCTGATGAAGAATGATCCCCACAAATTTGTGGAAAAAAGTAAACTTGGCATAACAACAAAAACAAGAGAAGAAAAAAATTATAGCAGCTGCTACCATGTTAGACACTGTGATAGAATCTAGATCATACTTCTGTATAATTTCTTTTTTATAATATACTATACATTCTGTCATATTTTGTTGCTACATACAGTGCATTACCCGACAGTAACTTTGACACCCCCAAACCCTTTTCCCCACAGTAGAAAATGAGTACAGCTACATACTGTAGTTAAACTACCTGATATTACGGTGCACTCCTGGAAATATCAAATTATTTACAATATATTGTAGTAGTTACTCTAGGACCTCTCGTCCTCCTCCTCATTTACAAAAAGTCTTGTGCTTTAGCATTTCAAACACACATACACATCCAGACACACACAGCAGGTAGAAAAAGAAACAATAAAAAGTCATTTCTTCTCCCCTTTGTTCACCACCATCTCCACTCACAAAATGTACAATCCCTGTATTCTGTTGTGTTACATCAGAAATGAATCTCATTGAGAACAGTTCAAAGAGCAGATGTGTCTTCCAGCTAGTCAATAGATTTCTATTAAGAATAAAACAGGAAGTGACCTGCTGAAGTGTCCTGAGGTGATGCCTATCACTGAGAGTCTGCTTCTCAGTCTAGACATCTACAGTACATTAAAAAAAAAATCATACAAAACTGCTACATTAAGATTTCTTTTTGTACTTTTTTTTTTACTATGTTTCTTTGAAAACTTCTTGACTCATTGTATGTATCGGAAGTTGAAAGAAACAACAATCAAATGAGGTTACACAGACTACCCTCTGGTCAATGGCCTCCGACTGAGCAGCATCACCTGAACAAACGAAGTTTGCCTCCCAAAGGGCATAGTCTGATATAAACATGAGCTAAAGTAAAACCACATGGAGCGATGAGTGAGAAAAGACAGAATAAATTGTCAGTATCCTATTACAGAATCATTAGCACCACCACAGTGTATGGGCAGAAAAACACAAACATTGGATGGCAGAATGAGCTGCTGAGAGGAGCAACATCAGCGGACTCTAAACATGCCTGCATGGCTTCTCAGCTTGGGAAGCAGTCTTTGGTCACAAATCAAAGCCTAAAAGGCATGTGCCAGTATTAAGCTGTCCAAGGGTGTACTGCTGATTGATGATGTCCATTTTCCATTTTCCACTGCTGGGGATGTGATCCTGAGCTTCTCTTTCGTAGTTAAAGTACCTCTTTCTATTCATTGGAGTCTCTGCGGTAGTCATTAACAACTCTTCACAGCTTATTATTACTGTGAAAGGCTTTTAGTTTCCACCACTAACAATAATGTGGTCACACACAGATCTCGATGGCTGTTGCCATCACCATCTGGCTTTTGTTTTTGTCTCTGCCCGGAGACTGGTGCTGTCCGGACTCCTCTCTGGGAGACAACGGATCAGAGAGGACACTACGTTTAAGTGGTGCCGGGCGGAGACAGGATGTTCCTGGAGGGGTCGAGGGCTCAGGGTGTCTGTGGGAGGAACGGGATGTAGTGGAAGAGGAGGAGGAAGTACAGCTGCCCGTACACACTCCTGAGCTTGACCTCTCACCCCTCTTGGCTCTGCAAGAAGCTCTGCGTCGGAGCTCACTGACCAGTTCATACTTGACAAAGCAGAAGACGTCCTTGACTCCGCAGCGCTTTTCTGGCTCAGCAGCCAGTAGCCTCTGAAACATGCGCAAGGCATCATCAGTGAAGCGACGCCACTGAGATGGGTACGTTCCCACAGGGCACCCAGCCTTTTGCCAACGTCGAAACTCCTCATAGAACGCATCGGCGGGCAGCGCTGCCTCCCAGGGGAAATTCCCTGTCAGCATACAGAAGACCAGCACACCAAACGCCCACACATCCAGGCTTGTGGTCACCAGGAAACCTTCAGCACGGCTAGCACGGCATACCTCCGGTGCTGTATAGGGGATGGTTCCACTCACCCGTTTCACACGACAGCCGACACGTCGGGTCATGCCAAAGTCAGCGAGTTTGATACGACGACACTCACGATCAAATAGCAGCACGTTCTCTGGTTTGACATCCCGATGCACCAAGTTTTTACTGTGCATGAAGTCCAAGGCCAGGCCCAACTGTTGCATGCAACGTTTTACCATATCCTCTGGCAGACCGACCTAAGTGAAGAAGAATATATGAAAAATTTAATTAAATTACATGGATTAATGCAATCACATTACAGTACATTGAGTCAGAGGTTAAACAAGAAAAGACCTATAAGGTGAAGAAGAATTAGAGCTCAATGTATCAAGTGTGAGGGAATAAATTACAAGGTGAACAGTGATATGCTCATGAAAAGAAACTGAAACAAAGCAGTTTCAGCTCCAGCCATTTTTAATGAGTCATTAGAAGAACCTTGAAGTCAAGCACTCCCAACGCATCAACAGGAAAAGCACTAAAGCAAAATGAGAGCTCTGTGCAGAGAAAAAACCGGGACAAAGACAAGGCTCCAATCCCAGGAGAGCTTGTTAAAACTGCCGTGTCTCAACATGGCGACTGATTGGAGCAGCTCTGCCTGAGTGAGGATGGTGATTGGTGAAAGAGAAGATGATAGCTTTACCTGTGGGGGAATGATGTCGAAAAGGTCCCCAGCGGGGGCATATTCTTGTCCAAACACATAGCAGTCCTCTGTCTCAAAAAGCACATCTAGGACTTTGATGATGAAAGGGCTGCAGCTAAGTGAGCCTGTTAGACTGTATTCCCGTAGAAAACTCTTCAGCTTGGTCTTGTTCTTGGTAACAAACTTCAGTGCCATTTTTGTGCCTATAAAAATTTAATACAGACATGTAGAACACAGGTAAATATACAGAGGCTGCAATTTGGCACAATGACCTACATGTATGATGAGTAGCAACTTAAAGAGTTATTTATAAAGTGAATTTGGAAGTATATCATGGAGAGATTTCTAAGTACTTAACCTTAGTCTCAACAAATCCTTTCATATAAGCTTGAAAACTTCGTATAGTAGGAAATCACACCTCCTCTCCCCATTACACACATACAACTGTTGGTGATAGCAGCTGTAGAAATAGAGTGTGCCCTTGTTTCATCACTTTGTACTACTTTACAAGTTAAATTGCTTTTAGACTGAGCCAGCTAACCATGTTTTTTTTTCTTAACTGAGGATTAAGCAGTAGACCTACAAATTGCTGTTAAACCTTTGAACATGTGCTAAAATTAATTTGACACAATGCTTAGAGACTTTATAACACACTGATCTGCTTCAACAGGCTGTTTCCAATAAGGAGGGATTTTAGACATTTTAAGTCAATCGGGTAACGCGCCTTATCCTTAATCGGCCCTGCTCACCTTGTGTTCGATGTGCCACCAGGTCTACCTTTCCATAGGTGCCCTTTCCCAGCTCACGGATGTGCTCATACTGTTTGGCTACATCTGCTGCAGACAGAGAGGTGATGGCCAAAGCCTGCATATCCTCCACGGGCACACCGCCGCAGTAGCCCATCTTAGATGTAGGTGAGCCCCCGCCACTGCCAACCCGTCCTGGCCCAGATGGAGAAAGAGACAGGCTCGCCTTGACACTGTGGGGCAGACTGAAACAAGAAGGTACTGCTGTTAAGAGTCATGCATTTGTCTCTGCTACAGTGATGGCAGATTTTGAGTGCGTTTATGACGGACTACTTCTTGATGCTCTTAGGGTGGGTTTACATATTATTCTTACATATTGTACATATATTAGTGTACAATTTGTCCTAAAGGGTCTGTGAATCTGGGAGGCTTCAGTAGACATTCCATGGAGACATTTCCATAAAATCAATTCAGGGAAGGCATCAACAAGGGAAATTCTTTCAGTAAATTCACTGGACTTCCTGCTGTCCCTCTAGATTACTTTGGCCAGCTTTCAGTCATGGCTGCTAGAATGGCTGGTCTCAACAGCACTCACTGGCAGACAGCTATGGGAAATCAATAAGACCAGGTTGAGGGACTAAAAAATAGCAACTAACAGCTTTAAAGGGGTAAGACATGCCACGCATCATCTGTTATCACTCTAAAACTAACATGTAGCCTATATACTTTATAGTGCAGAACAGGGAAAATGAGAGAAAAGGGGTTACTTCATTTTCGGTTTTGCCTAGAAAACACAGTTGGTTGCTCAACAGTTGAATATTTCGGGCAATTTGCTGAAGCTGAAGAAAAATAAATACTGCAACTGAGAATTTATTGCTGATTTTCAGAAGTGCCAAGTTTGAAATAGGTCAAGCTGATCCTTGGAGGAAAAATATAGCTGTTATAATTGCAAGCTCGGATGGAGTCAGATACAGAAAATGTAGCAAAAAAATGTAAATGAGACATGAGTGACAGACTATATGACATTCTGTTACAGCATGAGCGCAAACATTAACTAAACTGGAAGAAAAAGACTCTAATAGAAAAAATAATTATATAGCGAACTACACAAAATGGACTGTTTGATGAAATGAAGTGGATCATACTAATGATCTTCTCCATTGTCTCTGTGTCTCCTCAGCCTGTCTCTCTACACACAATCAAATTTCATCATCCAATCACTCATGCGCATACACACATCCACACACTAATAGGCAGCAAATCAGCACAAACAATTTTGCTGATGGCCTTTTTCATCCATCATTGAAAGGCAACAGGTTTTCTCTTTGTTCTTCTTTCCCTTCAGCCTATTTCTCAACACCTCTGGTTCAAAACACCTGAATGAAAACATTGAATTATACAGTATGTGTCCCAACTGTAAGCTTAATCTTAAAAAAGACATCTTAAATAAATGTGCAATGCTACATATGTAGTTGATGAAAACACAGGCACATTTTGTTCTGTTTTTATTCAGACATTATGAAGGTGTTAGGGTTCCTTGGCAATCTTGTGGGAAGAGCATGATAAATATAACTATTAGACAGTGAAAGCTAAAATAAGATGTGACCATGTGCAGTCTTGTGTTCTTGGCTCATCACTTTTTGTCAGAAAAAAAAAAATCCTAGAAATAGAAGAATGGCCAGTGTATATGTATCTCTGTAGTTCACACTTGCTTCTTGATCTTGTCATGGAGATGGTTATATAAGAGACTATGAATATTGGAGCCCACTCATACTGAGTATGCCCACTGTATGTAGCCTTCAGCACGTCAACACAAAAGTTGATGATTATCCAGATCAGACTGTGATCCAGGTTTGCTGATTAAACATTTAAACAGCACAGACTGGAATCCTGCATAACCTCTACCAGCCGGGACAAAGCAGAGTGGAGGGAGCACTTGTTTACTGACACTCCTTCTAGTCAGCTCTGCGGGCAGCTCACCAGCATGGATCTTAATCACATTACTCAGCTCCCAGAAAGACAAAAGCCCCCCCACCCAACTGCGCAGGATGCTTTGCACTCATTTCCTTTGCAGAAATGGATTAAGAGGTCTGAAATGTGATGAGTGGTTGAGAGACGGTGCTCTCCACAGCCATGATGACGGTGTAAATATGAACAGGAAACTGCAGTGTCGTGCCTCAGAGGTGTGGGGATGAAGTCATGCATTTTGTGTGAGTGTCTGTGTATGAGAGAGGGAGGGTCAGGGGGTCTGGTGTATCAGTTGCACAGTGACACTTTATCAAAGGCCCTTTTGTGTTCCCACCTCTGAGAGGGAGCAGCTGTGACTCCCTGCACGACTCAGCAAACATGCACGACTACTGCCACATGCTCCACTGATCCCCTATGCTGCCCTCTGCTCCTCCTTTCCTGTCCTCTCAGGTGGCTAAAGACAAGGTAGCACAAACGCAGTCCACATAAAAATGTGGATTTGGCTCAAGACACATTTTAATATCTGTGGGTTCCTGAGCCTATCCCACTCATTCTTAATCATCAGTACTCTTACAAAAGCAGTTTGCTTATTCCAGTAACACTGCTGTAGTGGGAAGACCTCATAACTTCAGGATTAGTTTTGTTAATTCTGATTAAAAATCCTGAAACGTGTGCAGAATACCCCCAGAAAATGCTGAACCAATGACTGGAAATAAAACTCTTAAATACAGATTGATAATCTCACTCCATTTAACAATGACTCACACGGAGATGATGAGTGCATTAGAGTATAACCCTCTTAAAAATCAGGTTGTTCCCGGAAAAAGTTTAAAAAAAAAGCATCCAGTTTTACGTCCTAATAACCACAGGCACGCGGTAGAAACCTGTTTTGGCTCCACGTGTCTCTGCACGAGATTATACTGCAGAAGCAAGCTAACCTTTTATTCTATAAACACTGAACTGAACATCAGAACAGACGTGAATCTTGTGATGCCAGTGGCAATCACCCCTCCTGTCAAAGACAATGTCTTTACCACCGTGGGGTGCACTCTCACCAGATGCCAGGACCAGTGTGTTTCTGTTGCCTACAAACTCTGGAGAATACACTTTTTAACTTTAAGTCTCAGTGTGGACTCAGATAAGGTTTTGACTGTGATCTCAGACTAATACAGAATGTTTGTGCCATCAATAGCTAATATAAACAGCATTAGCTCTGCATTACCACAGAAATACAGAGCTCAAAAATGGACGAATCCCTGTGTGAATCATCAGATATATTGTGTATTCAGTTAACTATTGATTCTCCAAAAAATGCAAGCTATGTAACTAAATACAGTATGACATCACATTATTTACTGGACTTCATTGAGGCAAAGAGGGCCAAATATAGGAAAAGATAAGTGTTTGGATATAACAGTTGATATTACATCATAACCTGTTACAAATGTGTTTTATTGCACACCAGTGAGCATTGGTACACACAGTCTTTTCCCTTTTTTTAGTCCAGTCCTTCTTTCCTGCTCCTCTCTCCCTTTTGTCTGTTCCTGAAAATGTAAACAAGGGACTAATGAAAGAAATAAATAAATTGCTGAGCCGCCTGCCTCACATCTTTACCTCTCTCCTCTGCTAATGGACTACTTGCTTTGCTCTCGGCACAAGAGTCATTATGGGTGAAGACTGATCTCTTGTGTCCAATTTACTGTCAAAATGCCCAATGTGCGATGCCTCCAGGTCAGAGAGAAAACACTGAGTGAAATGTGATGTGACTAATATGCTTTCCCTGACTTTCTGTCTCAAAATAAAACAGCTGTGCACATATACAGCACTGAAATGTATTTTTTGTAAGGTCTCTCTGTGTCTGTTTTCTTGTTGTCTCAGTGTGAATCAAAAGAAATCACTGTGCCCCTAAGCAATCAATTATTCAACTAATAGCCAACTAAGCTTCCTTGTATATTCAGGACACTCTGTTCTCAGCTCAAAAGCTGAATCACCTTTCTCATTGCCACAAGACTAGTGGAGTCAGTCTGAGTTTGGTTGCTTTAATGCCTCCATCCACACACATCTGCAGGAAGCTCCCTGCTGGCCTGTGATAGGTGAAGCAGCAGCTGGGCCACAGATACTCACTTTGACAAATCACCTGCTCTCAGCTGGGCCTGGCTCCCCATGTGGAGGACTACAACTGGGAACGAGATGCTGTGTAACCCATCCCTTAGCTGCCTCACCTCTACCCTCCATCCCATCGCTCCTTCTTCTCTATCCATGTTTAACTCCCAATGAAGCCACTGCCTGTGCTGAAAGCTCCAGGAGATATTGACCCCTGCTGGGATGACCCAAAACTAGGAATACTCAAGGTTGAATGTCTCCTGAGGATGTGAATACAATGACTCAGACTGAAGATTAGCTATGACGGATGATACTGACAGGAAAATGGACTCGAATTCTGTGTGTTACTTTAGACAGTTTGTGACTGATGGGACAATGAAGAGCTGAGAACACCAACAACAAAACATACCACTGCAAAATTTATCCACTTTGTATTCGGGGATTAAGGGTTGCAGATTAGACGCAGTAGAGCATTTGACTGTAAATGCCTCATAATCAATGTCATCATCACCCTCGCTCTAATCGTGTCCTGCAAAATCCTCCAACATGCCATAAGCAATCATAAGGGAACATACTGTACCTAACCCCCACTTCATCACAATTCAGTAGCCTCAAGTTCCAAAAGGGAGGATTCATGTGATGAGCAAGCGAGGGAAGGGGGGGGACCAATGAGACTGAACTGAAGCATCCCTCCCTTTGTGCCACATGCTTTGATGTCAAATACATGGAGAAAATCTTACTAGATGAGCTCAGAAAATGGGGTCTAAAGGGGGTGTGGTGTAATGATGTAACAACACCACTAAAGAGGACATGGCCTTTTTTTTCTAGATCATTTTGCGCCCTCCACTTCAAGGCAAGTTAACAGTATATGGCAATTTTTGATCCTATGCACAATAGTGTCTAACCACAAGCTATGTGCTAATGCTGAGCCTGCATTCAGTATCTCTTGCTTTCTCTCTCTTGCACATGGAAAATCAGATTTAGTTATGCTTTGATTACATGATTGGATGCAAGCCACTAATACAGAAGTAAATGTGTAACACAATGCAACATATTAAGATATTAAAATGAAGAAAACAAACCAAAGCTTGGTCAAGAAAACAACAAAATACTATATCATACATTTAATTCATATACATTATACATATAATGGCAACAAATAGGCACATATATCACATTGTGCAATATGAACAGTTGGTCACTGACATGTTGGTAACAATACAACCTCTAAATGTGTTGTTTATTTTAACTATTTAGACCTTTCATACCATTGTTCATGGGTTAAGTATATATTCCCTAATTATGTGCTTCTTTTATACTGTAAACCTAGAGCGACACAATTAATTGAAAAGTAGTCACAATCAGAACATTGGTCTATGCTCATTACATAATCGCATAAAAACTGCAATGTAGGTTCACTGTACCTGTGGTGGTATTTTTATTTGAGTGACACTGAAAAAACAACAACATGTAAAACATCAAACCATCAACTGTTTTGATGTTTTTGGGTTTTTTATATCAATGTGTTTGTGTATTTCAGTAACGAAACACAGCAATCTAAGGATTTTCCTAAATAAACAAATACAGTCAAATATCAATTGCACATCACAAAACATAATATGGCTTTTTCACCAAATTGTGCAGCCCTGTACTGTATATTTTGAGCAGGGGAGTTAAAACAGGCTGCCTGTCCTCTAAACGTCCTAACTTACTGTGTACTCTCTCCATTTCCTATGGCTCCTAACCTTTGGCCAGACTGTCTGCTGTGTCCAGTTTTATTTGATTAAACTGGCCAAACTTTCATTTTAAACCTCACTATGTATGTCCATTCTTTGAGGTTTGACAGGATGTACAGTATACAGGCTGTTAGAGTTGTTGATTCTGGTGCGTTTTCTGATGCTGTTTTCTTCCATATAAAGCCTTACAACCACAGTGTTATTACATGTTGTCTTTCATTTGCAGAAATCTCTACTGTCTTGTGCAATTACAGAGGGTTCTAGTGCAAGTTGAAGATTCCACAGTGTAATAAGTGTATGAAACTGGAGATTGCATGCTGGTGTGTATGCATGGCTCTTTTCTATATTGTTAATGTGAAGATTATTTCCTCAAATCAGACAGAAATTAAATTCTTCCAAGAGCACAGAGTAAAACAGCTGTATTGTGTTCTTTATAAAGCTCACAGTGAAACAATTGCATTGTGTTCCTTTTGTTTGGACTGAATTTGGGTCAGTTATGCATTTTGCTAGCCAAAAGTAGAGAAACTTGGACCCCTCTACAGATTTAATTCAGCCACAGCGAAGCACCCAGCCATTACTGCTGCCCCTCTCCACGAAAGCAATGTTTGCAACAAAAGCAAATCCATGTGTGGTGGCTGCTGTTGCATTTCATTTAGAGTCCACGGCAGCCTCAAGCCTCTGCTTTTACAGGGTTTGTAAGAGCAAGTCAGCTGCTCATTTAAATGCATTAGATGCCATTAAGGAAGAGATATCACCTGTCTGCCCTGGAACAAGTATAAAAGGGTCATTAAAAGTGGAGTGCTCTAGATGCCCTCGTATCTATCAAGCACAGACTGAATCACAATAGTAGAGTGGAAAGCAAAAAGGTAGGGGTATCATGAGAAATTCCAACAAAAAATGCTACAAATTAAGCTGCAGTTCCACCATTAACACTTGTTATAGTTAAACATATGCTAAATAAAAGTGTACAGTGACTGTTGACATAGGAGTGCATTTACATGTTTTCAGTGGCAAATGTATACAGGTAGTGTGAATTAAATGATTTAAAGATCAGATAGTTAGGTGGAAGGAATCAATGACTGCATCCATGGTGTAAAAAACAATCGTCACCTTATCTGAAGCATCCTAACCTTAGACCTCAAAATAAAACATGAAAACAACAGGGATAATTTGAAATTAGAGCAATAAAACCATTTCCATAATCCCTATTAGACTTTACTTCTTTCCATGTTTCATTCCTTTCTCTGAAGATTACAAACCGACTCAGTTATAACTGGAGTGCATGTAGATGTTACCTGCTGGCGACCTGTCTCTCTCCTCCATGGTCCTGCATCTGCTCGGTGAGCAGAGCTGCTGCACTCTGCTCAGCGCTGATCCGATGGGGTCTGCAGGAGATCGATGGATCCCCCAGTTACTTATAGCTGATAAGGAAAACAATGAAAGTCCCTTATAAGACTCAAAACCTTGGTGAAATGCTGGATTCGGTCCGTCTTTGTACTTTGCTTAGTCTCCTCCTGATGCTGAATCCTGTCCTGTTTCTGGAGATGCTCTCCAGTTTGTGAGTTCTTTGGAGGCGGATTAAATCAGAGCATCATCTGATGCTGGATGCTGAGATGAAGACACAGGCTGGGATCCCTCCTCTGAGCGCCCACCATCTCAACCTGCCAAGCAGCAGGAGGAGGGTGCGTGTTTATCTTTTCGCTCCTCCAGTGGTCCGCCTGACCCAGTTCAGTGCCGCACACACCGAGACGAACCCATTCATTCACCTCCACTCAGGGGGCTCAGTGGGATCTGCTCTCTGCAGCAGCCACGGACAAATCTACATTTTTCCAAGCCCTCACAACTCAGCTTGGTGTCTTTCAGTCACGCTCGGTGGTCAGTCTGTTTTGTCCGTCGGTCCGGTCTGGGGGTAAGGGGGGTGGTCTCAGATGTTGCTCCTCTGCTGGTCTTACCAGTCAGCTCCTTCATTGTTCACCGTCTCCACCCTCTGGCAAACTAATAGGCTCACGTGTCCTGGGTCCTAGCGCCTGCGTCTCTACCATGCAGCCATTGAACCATCCAACCTCATGTGTCCATAAGTCTTGAGTTTTGAGTCATGCTTTGAAGGAACAAGCTGCTCCACTGTTGCATAATTCAACAGCTTATGGCCCCAAGTACTTCACACGGTGACTTTGCCAACTGTCCTTATTAGGTAACGACGAGGCAAGACTTCAATTAATTCACTGCCCAGGCAGCTCCCATTTACTGTACATGTTTAACTACAGGCCGTCTGCCAGACATGTTGGCCAACCTAAACAGATTTGAGTGAGAAAACAGCATCAACAGTGATAACCTGATCATCACTGACCACAGATCAAAGATTTGAGAGATGACACTGAATGACGTTTATGGAAAATAAAAAATAGTACTGATGAAATTCCTTTTCTTTCATCATACCAGTCCCCAGATGTCACAAATAATCCAGTTATCGAGGCAGCTTTTTAATGTATTATTTTGGTCTCTCTGTCTTTGTAAATATTGTATCTTTTTGGTTTTTATTTTTCTATCAAATACATGCAGATTAGCTGAACAAGACAATACAGAGTGAATCTATTTCCAAGCTGTCCAAGATCAGGACAAGAGGAAGAATGAAGCCCACACAAAACTGTCAGTACAGGGGAATATGAGCTTCTTGTTTCCTGAAACAAAATCATTTGACACAGGGTGGTTTTTTTTTTATGCTGATTGAAAAGATTAGCGGATATTGAACATGCATATTTGGCAGAACCTCTCGGACATTTCCAGGTACATCATACAGCAGAGTTTGACCAACAGGAGTTGAGTTAAGAGTTTCTTTTGGGTTCAGAGGGAACAGAACTGTCATAAATCACCCTGAAGGTCATGCACCGTGGGCTGACAGCAGAGAGCACTGAGGGTCAAACACACCAGGGGGATACACCTCTGAGCTGTGAACAAATAGAGCAGTGCTGCTGCTGCTGCTGCTCCACTCCTCTCCCCTTTCAGACACAAGACTCATGTCCTAGTTTTTACTTTTTATGTGTCACCTCAAGTTTTCCACCTCTTGTTGTAAGGGGGTGGCCTTGTTTTCTCAGTGTTCTCAAATTCATCTTCATCCACAATTTATTTTGGTACTTTGTGTCCTAGCTCCCCCATCTGCAGACCAGTAAGGGGATATTTATTTAAAACCTGAAAGTGCTGGAGCTCTTCAAATTTATATGATGAACTCTTTTTTAGGACCAAAACAAAAACATTTCCATGTGATAGTGCTCATTCACTGGAACTAAGTATGTGTAAAAATAAAAATTGCTAAATATCTACTTCATGTGGAACAAAAAGG
The DNA here is from genome assembly GCA_029814545.1 of Apogonichthyoides opercularis. Taxonomy (NCBI): domain Eukaryota; kingdom Metazoa; phylum Chordata; class Actinopteri; order Kurtiformes; family Apogonidae; genus Apogonichthyoides; species Apogonichthyoides opercularis. Next base: position 9,140,763 of record JAPTGW010000012.1, read on the forward strand.
TCTGTCCTTTTCTGCCTGTGTAAATATAACAATGAGTATGTGATCTCATGAGTGCTATGAGATTTTGACATATTTCTATATTTCTTTGTTGAAAAGTCTGTGCATTGGGGGGAATGTCTAGCAAGATAAAAATGTTTTAGATGGAACTATAATTCTTTGCTAAAAGTAAAAATGAAAGTTTATTCCTATAGTTTTGGCACACCATTTAAGGTATGACTACATTACCCAGAGTGCCTTTGGGGTTTTGGCTTGTTGCGGTTGGTCAGGACGTGTTGATGACGTCAAAACAATGCGCGGCTAACCTTGTGCTTGTGCACTGTTATTAAATCACCTGTAGAGAATGCGCGAAAATACATAAACCATAAAAACCTGATCGTGTTTCCTGTCGTTCGTATTGTTCGGGAGTCATGAGCAAGTATATTCTTCCCGTTTCTGTTTTTGGAACAGTTTTTGGTTGTGCTGTTTTATTGAAGTAAGTAACTTGATTGATATAGTGTTGCTGACAGTGGGAATGTGATATTAATGTTAAGATTTCAAGTCTTTAGACATAATGTCTGCCTCACTTGTATATTTTAACCCATGCAATGTATTTAGCTCCGCAACACAGGTTAAGTTTTGCAGTATATTCTGTCAAATTAGAGTTTCAGGAAAGCATTGGCTCAAAACTGGTACTTTTCCACTATACTGTGTTCAGTCCATGTCAAATGAAAGTA
>JAPTGW010000012.1:9379198-9391557 GCA_029814545.1 Apogonichthyoides opercularis
TAGAGCTGTTTTTAAGACCTCTGCAACATAAAAGTTTGAAATGCCGGTGGTTTTATTTTCAGTTCTCAGTCTAAGTTATGGTTGACTTTATGTTTTAGGGCAACTGTTGTAACTTACAGTCATGGAGGACTCTGTGACTCTGCGGTCCAGTGACTTGGCTCTTCTTAAATTGGCAAAAGTGGAGCTGGAGACATCAGGGACTGAACGGTCCTTTCCTGCATCCAGCGACAACTCCTACAAAAAATAAATACATAAAAATGTCCTTTAAAATATAAATTGAACCAAGCAGATCATGATTACTTATGTTAGCCGGTGCAGATTTTTAAAAATTTATCAGCGTAAATTTGAGACTTCGTACATGTTTGTTTGTGAGACAGCGTCTCTCACTGCGGCCTTGTCTCTGGATTAGTATGGTGTTAGAGGGCTCGTTGGAGCTGCTTGTGTCCATACGCTCCACTTGTTGACCCTCTTCAAATCGGCCAATGATTTGTGAACGCCTAAAAAAAAACAGCAAAGGCCATGCTTTACAAAAACTTTCACAATGCACATTAAACGTGAACACATTAACATTAAAGTTGTTAAGTGTGATAGTACACAAGACAGCTGATGAAATCTTAATAATTCAACAAAACAATGAAGAATCCGCATAAAACAAGACCAACTTATCATATGAAAGCAAATATGAGCCACAATCATTGAATCACTCATTAAATATGCAGGTTCATAACACATGGCTTGTTACAAAGTTTACATACCACAATGTAAAGAGTCTGATTTGAGACATTATTTTGGACTCAAAGTTCCTTTCATGCACAACAATATGCAATTTAAGGCTAACATCCCAAAGAAATAACCCAAAGACCCACCAAAGAACAAAAGAGCAGTGTTATAAGATGAGAGATTAAAATTTTAAAGAAAAAAAGAATGATCAAGAGATGGTGGATTAGACGAAGGCAAAAGTGGCAGCAATGGCAACACAGCCTGCGTTACCTTAAGGCACTGCACTTATGTTTGTGTACGTACATGTAGGGACAAGGAATGAGAATTTCTATCCGTTACCAACACAGTGTTAGAATATCCACAGTTTATACAGCAAATTAAGTATTTATCCTAAAAACAGTGTATATGTGTGCTCCCAGGCAGTGCAGAGATGAAATGATAGAAAGCAGGAATCAGCGGTGACCAGCAGGGAACAGCATTGGGACAGGGGTGGAAGGGTTGGTTGAGCATTAGCTCTGAGAAGCTCCATTCAGAAGCCCCTGGAAAAGATCAAAATGACAAAACCAACTAGCAAAATAGCAAGAGCAAAGGTAGAGACCAATAGAAATGAAAGTAACACATGCAATTAACTCCCCAAAATCATTAATGGAAAACCACTGGTAAACTATGGAAGAGAACAGCAGCAAAAGATGCTCAATAGATATTATTCCAGCCACAGGGTGGTGCTAAAAGCTTTGTACTATATATAACAGCTCTATTCATATCCAAATAGTTACAGAGAAGTTAATAACCAGTGGATCATTAATGATTATTAATCAAGAGCTTTTCTGAACATATGATATGTTCAGTACTAAATTCAGTTTATTAAAAATCATGAAAAAAGCAAATGCAAGACAGTCCCATTTTTTCAAAGTGCTTTGTATAACTCATTTCCATGACCCTCACCTGCGCTCCTCCCCAAACAGTCGAGCCACCTCCTCTCTGCCAGGGCTCCGTGTCCGTGTCCTCAGGTCTTGACGTTTTTTCTCTGAGCGGAAAGCTTCACGGTACGTCAGCCTGCGAGCTCGTGGCACATCTGACAGTGCCGCATACTCCCTGCCAGATCGGCTGACTCTGCTTCCTCCACAACTGATGCTACCACTGCGGCCTTCCCAGCTGGGGGCAGCAGTGCTGCTGGGTTCAGAGTCCAGCGAGCTCTGAGAGGAGCTGATGGTGGAGTAGCTTGGGGAGACAAGGTCACCTGGAGAAGGAAGAGGATCTTGGGAGGGGTGACAAGGGGAAGTCAGGGGTTCTGACTCAGAGCTGTACCTTGGACTGAGAGCTCCTAAAGAGGAGGATGATGCTGACGATGAAAGGGGCAGGTGCTGAGGGGGCTGTAGAGGCTGGGAATGGTGCTCCGGCTGTGGAGCAGGCTCTGACTTGGTTTTCTCCAGGGAAAAGTAACCGCTCTCCACTCGTACCTTGCGTCCAGTGCTCACAGTACTACCATCTGAAACACACGTAACAGTGTCACCACCTTGAAACACATGATATTCTGCCTCTCAGTGGATGATTATTGGTATCTAGCAGTGAAGATGCTCATTGCAATCAACTGAATATCACTTGAATCCCTTGCCCTAACTGTCTGCTAAAAATGCACAAAATTATTGTTAACCAAGTGTTCGGTATGGAGCAATATGGCAGTTCCCATACATGTGATATTTGCGTTTCCCTTTTCCATAGCAGCAAGAAAGAATATCAGTCACCTATGTTTACATTTAGACTTTGATTCAGAGAGGGAAGAGCTGCAGAAGACAGATGAATATTTTCATATTGTAATGCTTTTTCTTGATTTACCTCCACAGCAGCTTAAGAGATGGTAGCTCAAACATAGTAGACAATGGTAACACACTTGATCAAATGGAAGGAAAAAAAAGAAGAGCTCTGTACTAAGCAACTGCAGAAACACACTGGAAGTCGATGGCTAGTTCTAAGCTAACAAAAACATACATCTTATTTAATGAAAAAATAACTACAGCTATTCTGTTTTAATTATGCTATTAGTTCCCCAATAAATCCCCCAAACCTTACACACTGAAACGTTTACGTTTTTATTTGCATAGCCTCTTCTTAATCCCTACCATCTTGACTGGTGGTCCTGGGGTCTGGTTGGCTCTGGCTCAGCTGGCTAAGGCAGGAGGCACTGCGGCTGCAGGGGATGGTGGCCCTACTCCAGCGACTCTCCTCCTGCCACAGAGTAGCACGGCTCAGAGGAACACGCTCAGCACTGGCAATACTGCTGGGAAGGCATGGGATGCTGCCTCCGGTACTGGTCACTGTCACCTTGGCAGGACCAGGCTCCTGGGTAGTTGGTGTTGGGGTTGGATGAAATGGATGGGAAGAGGAAAGGACATGGGAGGTAAGATCACAAAGACACTACAAAAAGGAATGTAAAAAAGGAAAGATTAAAAGAAGGATTAAGTACCAACAGTGAATGGGAAAAACCCATAAATAAATGGCTGCATATGTCAGGAATCAGGACTTCTTGATGCATGCATGCTCCATGGCACGATTCTTTACTGTAGTGGTTTGCAATTATCTGCCAATCACAATACCACAGCATTCCATATAAACACACTTATTAGTTGAAACTGGGGACATTAGCTTTTTGCACAGATGTTCCATGTGACAGTACAGATGTTCCGTGTGACTTTGTTTAGAGAAAAATACATGTACTTACAATCACTGTCACATAATCAAACAAAACATTTCATTTTTACTTCATTCACTTTTTTTTTCTTTTTTTGTTGACTTTGAGATCAAGTGCATTGCTTGAGAAAAATACCAAATTTAGGGAGGAGTGTGAAAGCTGAAAGAAAAGCAATATTGCTAATATACCTTTATCAATGGACATTACAGAAACAGAAGTGCACAAAATGTTATAAAAATCATACAGATAATAAATTATAGTCATTTCACTGTTTGTGGTTAAATTATGTTTCCAGAGTCTTATTTTGATAATCCTTTACTAACCAGCAGAACCCACAAGATGATTCAAGCGCATAAGAAAAGAAAGGAAAATTTCCAGAGAAAAGCAACCCGTCAAACGTCAACTTTTCAGCCAGCTACTTTAATTAACACACACATGCATGTTGTGCTATAAATGATTGTGTCTTTATCAGGGAGAGAAGCAAATAGTGTAACGTCTTTATTCACCCTTCACCTGGATCAATTGTGAATATGGTAAATAGGACTTAATAGGGCTGGGATTTCAAAGCGACTAAGGGTAAAGCGGGATAAAAAGTTTGGCTGAGCTGAACTCACTGGGTGTCCATTCATGTCCTCAGTGGAAAAACACTGGCTTGGAGTTACTCCACCCTGCCAATCACAAAAAGCCTTGGATGTTAATGCCTGCTCTAGTGCTGATTATAACCAATACAGATGATCCAATGAATGCATCTCTGAATAACTTATTTTGGTTTAAACATTGTTTCAATAAAAGGCATTTGATTTCTCTCTTATTTATGTTCAAATAGTTGAAATATATAAAATAAAGTAGTATTACAAGACTGTTACTTTTTCAGTCCTTTCAGTCACAGTGTGAGAGAAACGGATCCTGTCGCATATTTTTTATTTATATGTGATATACAGTATGTCTTACTTTGGGAGCACTCCCTAAAAGGCAAACATATGCTCCTGTGTCCATGTACATATTTACAAAGTAAGTAAAAAAAAAAAAAAGAAATGAAAAACACTTAAAATGATAACATGATGAGAAAAAAAAAAAGAATTAGTATAACAACAGATGGACTTACCGTCAGTGCAGCTTAGGATTCCATTTCTATATACAAATGTGCCATTTATCAGTGTAAAAAAAATAAAAATAAAAAAAATAAAAATCAGTATATAAGGACAAATAACTAACATGAATCATATTTTAATGTGAAGAAATAACGTATAAGACAAAAACAAGGGAAATGGAAAAATATGGTTTACTGTAGTGAGAAACATAAAGACTTAAATGTTCAATGGTTCAGTGAGATGGTCACCATTATCCCTCTACATATGAGCCTGTTTGTGTGAGTTTTACTCCGACTCAAGGTGCTGTCAGTAGAGAAATGAGACCGAAAACTTCAGCTTGAGAGCTACCAACAATAGGGGAAGTAACTGCGGGAGGGGTACTGGGTGGTCAGTAAAATATGGGTCAGTCATTTTCCTGGTCATTGTAACTTCTGTTGCCGTAAATAATCTTTACATAGAAGTACAGTTATTGTATAGATTGTATAGATGTATTTTCATATTTTTGATTTAGTCTTTAAAGATGCTTGATTGTACTCCAAAGGGGAAATTGTCTTTCAGACCACATTTACAGACTAGTCAACTAATGAACACTACTTTAAATGATGTTGGGAATTCAACAGCCATGTCTGAAAGTCTGCAACTATGAATTCACAGCCTTATGTGATAAGTCAGCAAAAACTCAGGATATAAAAAAAGAGCTTACAGCACTGTCTTATCTGTTTTGAGCCACTCACAATGAATGTCACACATTTTCAGGTTCTACATTTACCAGTGAGCTTTTGGGTTGGGTCAGGGTCCTGGTCCCTTTTATCTGGATCTACAAAATAAAATCTTCCCCAATACTCAAGATCTTGGTCCAAACACACCTCATGTGCATGCATATTACAAAAACAGTCACTCTACAATATAACAAGGATATGCTTATGAATTCTAATACATCTAAACATCTATACATTTTATACTGTCTTAAATGTCTTTGTCCAGGCCCACAAGGTAACTGTCCATCAGGGCAGGACTGAGGACAAAGACCTGGCAGGTCAACAGCAGCAGCTGGATGTGACAATGAAACAGAATGTACCAGCATTTTGAGAAGCATTTGGATTGTAGTCACATGAAAAATTGTGGTCGCTGAAAAAATATTACTGAATGTTATTTTAACAGGCAGGTGCTAAAATTTGCTCATTGTTTGCTCAGGAATATTTTGATTACCAACCAGTGTTTATTGGACTGTAACACCGCATTCATAACAAAACTGAAATTTAATTTACTCATTGGGGAAGTTTACAAAAATGACAATAAAAAATACTTGTACTTCACAGTTACTATAAATATAGGTACTGTATATCAATGACTGCTGCAACTGAGTAAGGTGGAATAGATATCATCTAAGTAAAGAATGCAAATATGGAGAGAATAGTGTGTTACTGGCAGAGACAATGCATCATGTCTGTCAGGAGGGAAAACAGCTGGTGTAGAATGAGAGGAATGAAAAGCCTCCATCCTGAATACTTTCATGACACATGCTGTCTTTAACTTTAAATGTATATGGTTTTATTCTTTTATTCTTTGTTACAGTGATGACATAAGTGCCGTGTGTGGATTATTTTTACATAGATGACCTGTCAAACTGCCTTAATAAAGTATCCGATAGAGCTTAAAAATATAATCTCTTGTCTGTCATTATGACAATCTACATTTATAAACCAGATGATGTCAAGTTGCTCATTTAATCTTCAACCCACCTCAAAATGCTGCCCATCTGTGTTCTCACTAAGGTTAAGATCTCATCTCAAAGTTTCTGTACAGAACTGAACAGGTTTCAGGTTGACATTTTCACGCAGCATTCAAAAGTCCACACAAACAAAAATAAGGAACTAAAGGTAGAGGTAAAACGCCGCCACACTTGAGGACCCTGGGCTGGATTTAATTGCTTACTCCTTTTAGACCAATCGATGCTTAATCAGAAGGCAAGAGAAAAGCATTACCTGCTGAGTGGGAGGATCAACCTTGCGTTTCTTCTTCTGGTTTTGCTTGTTGGTCCGGGGGTAGACAGTCAGAGCCTCCTGCCATCTACAAAGAGTCAAAGTGTTGATCCTACAATACTAAATACAGATATAAAACCCCTGCAATTACTTTGGATCCATTTAATGCCAGTCTAAACACTAACTGAGCTTTTTATTTATACATTTATTTTATGCTGCAGCTGCCCTGAGGCCTGGAACATACCAGTCGCCTCAAGGCAAAAATACACTGTAAAGCTCCGTTGATGATAGTGTCGATAAAATAACTCAACTTGTACTGTACACTATACACAGGGTTGCTACAGGTTTCTTCAAGTTAAATTTAAGACTTTTTAAGACCTTTTTAAGAGTACTTGGAACACAATTGAATGCCCATTTCAAAAAACATTCCCCAAATCCCTCCTTTCTCAGGCAATGTGTGCATGACTAATCATTTCTCACTGGGCTGCAAAGTTATCAATAATTGGTTCCTAATTTCAATATAACTTGTCAGGTTGGAACAGGTGGAACTGAGTCATGTAACATTACTTTCTTTGCAGCTTGGACATTTCCCAGACACATTTAAACACAGTACAGTAAATGACTTAAGACCTGCCATATCAAATATAATACATTTTAAAGACTTTTTAAGGTATTAAATGAAGATTCGTAAATTCTAAACTTTTAAGACCCCACAGAAACCCTGTATACAGACAATATCTGAAAGTCACAGCAGGAAAAAAAAAAATACAGAACATGATCTTCCTAAATATTATGTGACCACATCATCACTTTTTCTATAAATTTAATTAACAACAAAATGAAATCATACTGAAGGCCATTATCAAGGGGAAACACTCTGTGTAGACTAGGACTGGCATTACTGGCTCTACAACAAAAAGTTGCTTCAGTAAACACACACACGAGGTAGGCAGCGTGTCTCAGGCATTACAAAGTAGATACTGTTGCATGCTGTATGCATACAAGGGGATGTGGTTAACATGCCTCTTTACCACAGCATTGTGCCTTAAACTGTGACACCTGGTATGGACTGGATTGTAGCAGTTTCATACACACATGCAGAGAATTGTTGGTAGGAATATGCAGAATACCATACTAGCTTACATATGGCAAAATGCAACTAGATCCAGTAGTGGCATACTAAATTTGACAAAAATATTGAGACTACGGTACTATGGTACTAATGACATTAAAAAGGAGAGTCTGTACTGAACATTTAATGAGGTGAAGTGTTCTAAAGCTCATCAATGCATACAATTTATTTGGGTGAATAAAAATACATACAAGTACGTAATAGCAGTAGAAACAGACCTCTTTTATCACCTTTAAAAATAAGAACTCAGTGTCTGTGGTCCAGAAAGTCAAACACTATTGAATTTTTTTTTTTTTTTTTTTTGCTCCACCTACTTTGTAAAGAGTAAAAGACCTTGGTGTTACACTATAAACTGACAAAACAAACACATGACATAGGTATAAATGAATACACACAATACTGGTTTTGTACTAAGCATACATATATAATATAAAACAAAACATAACAACACTGAAAATGCTGTATTAGTGTTTGTTCAGGCAGATATTTAACCAGTGGTTCATGAGAAGGGTGTGCAATACAAAGAAAAGTGTGAGGAGCTTAACACACCCAGGAAAAACAAACAAGTTTAACATAACATACAATTTAAAAAAGTAATGAAAGACCATGGCAACCAAGCCACTGTCAGATGACTACAACCACGCCAGGGAAATAATGATGGTGAGTTGGCAGAGAACCAACACATGGGAGTTGGATGATAGAAGGTATACAGTGATAGAGCAGGTAGCATACTGTAGCAGAGAGTGGGCGTTGTGAGGCACAGTTCTCTAAGAATAGCTGTAATATGTATGCTATAACCAAGGGAGGGGGGGTGTACCATCGAATGTGTAGCAATGGAAGACAGACAAGGGACAAGATTTAATTATCTGTCTTAAAGCTTAAAAATTGTGGTCTGTGTACAGGCAGATGGGGGTTGGTGAATATAGAAAGAGACAGTACAGCAGCAAAGCAGGGAACGGTTCAAGAATGTGCACTGTCACTGCAGTGTGGATTACAACTCTCTGAAGAGCACTGCCCAAATGAGACAGCAGGGGGCAGAGCAGATTTGGCAGCCATAGCAGTCGTGCACAATCCTCCACTCTGTACCAACTCTCTGTCATCCCTTCTCATCAGCTAAAAGACAAACTCCACCGCCCCCCTGCATAACAGTACTAACACATAATGGCTGCTTTTTTTAAAAAATTGTGTTTACACCTGTCTTACCCATTGATGATTTCTTTACACTCAGCCCGGATGAAGTGTTCTTTGTCAGGGGTCAGGATGCACAGCGAGTTCTTCTGACCTGTTCTAGACTCTCCGTCAATGACGTCAGAACACTGGTTCATATTGATTGTCCCCTGGGGCAGAGTGCTGGGCTGGAGGACACAACACAGAGAGTCAGAAAAGGAGTGTTAAGCAGAGAACTGAACAGACGTGCCCACTTAGCACTCCACATGGTCGGTTTGTCTTCTCACTCAGCCCACCCAGCATCAGTTTTCATGCCAAGCCTTGCAATCCCTGCACTGATATAACAGTCTGTGCACAAGGCTTCTGTTCTTGTTAAAGCTTGACGTGATATTTTTGATTCTTGTCAAATGTAATCCTGCATTTAAGAGACAGTAATTACATAATTACATCATGTGTGCTGCCTTGAGAATATATCTCTCTTACAGGGATTTGAAAGTGGAAACAGAGAACTTGTTCACAACTTACCATGACTTAACTCTACCTTATAGCTGTCACCTAACACAGAATTATTGTTGCACTTGTGGTTGCTGAGCAGAGGTAGACTATATTATAAATGTGTGAAAAACAGGCATCTGGAAAGGATTAAGATGCAGACTAATGGAAAAGGAAACTAAATAGCACTCTTACTTAATTGAACTATAATCCTCTATAACGATGTGAATATAGCTCCTCATTTCTACACAACCATTTAGAATATCATGCCACAGTGAAGAGCCTGAAAGGACCCGTGAAAAGGACTGTCTGTTCCATTTATAAACAGTGCAAGTTCATGAGTTCACTGAGCGGGTTTGAGTTTAATCTGTCTGATGCTTAGCTGTGAGGTGTAAAGCAAACTATGTACACACTGACATGGATGCCATTTAGTACCTATGAATAACACGTCCAAAGGATTTTCAGAATAATACTATATTGTGTACAATGACTTGTGGTTTCACATGCAGGTTTATGTAAGCACACAAAGGCTTTGTACGAAGTCATGGCTCATTTCCAGTGAATAGATACTTGCAAACTTGACTTGGAACAGACAAGTACTGCAGTAAAACAGTTACTAAAGCAGATTATTAGAAAGACAGGAATTTAAGAAAACTGACCTTTACATGTCTGCCCTCCATATCACCTTCTCAACATGGGGAGAAAATTTGATAGCATCATGTTGACTGAGGGATTTATTTACTCACTAAATGACTGCATAACTAAGCACACTGGGCACAGGCAACTGTTTGAACAGCTTTTAGGTCCTACCTTCACTACGCACACAGGCAGAATTATAGACAACAAAATACCACAGTGGTTTCAAGCTATAAGTACCAGTTAGCCACAGATGATAAATTATAGCCCTTAACAAATCAGAATATATTAGGAGATAGAGCTGGTAACAAAATTAAAAGGTATCACGTTAGTGACCAAATAAATCTGACACAACTACCAAATTTGTGCAACATAACCATAGCCTGTCAGTAACAGAGCAATTTGAGCCTATGGATGGCCTCTAATGTGGACAGAGAAGTCAATAGTTAACAGTTTGTGGTAATCCCTCCCTGAAGGCGGTTAAGAGGCCATGCTGACTCTGTCACTGTTAAAATCTCACTTGATTCTCAGCTTTTACCACTGACTAAATTTTGAAAAACAGTAGTAGCAAAGCAAATTGGGACAAGGAGCACAGAGGAGAGGGCTTAAAAAGCAGAGACAAAGAACACAAATGGAGACATGAACATCTAAGCAGCATGAAATGACAGGTAGTTTGACATCTACCTGTAAAACAAGAGAGCTACAGAGGGAGTGACTCAGTTGGTCTTTATGTTTTGGCTCAGCTTCTTATGCCTTTGCTTTAAAATGGTCCATCAGCAAAGGGCTCTTCACAGTGAGGTGAGAGGCCAGAGCAACAGCCGGGGTTGACAGACAGACGGACAAATAGACCTTTAGGACAGCTGGGCGAGGACCTAGGCCTGCTTCAGACTGGGCAGAGAGATTGGCGTCAGCTTGACCTGAGAGCCCTGTCACTCTCAGACATGGAGACAAGGAAGGAGGTTTGAAGACATAGAGAAGTAAGGATGACAGACTAGAGATTAAGTCTCAAGCTGGTGGTCAAGAGGAACAGCAGTGCAGCAGAAAAAAAAAAAAAAAAAAAATGTGGTTTTGTGGACTAGAACTTTGGCCTGCTCGGCCATCTGTCTGTGTAAACAAATCTAGAGTACAACACACATGTGAGCTTGTCCTTGAGCTGGAGTCAGAAGAGGATAAATAGCAAAATATTTCTGATTCTGGGAACAGTTGTACAAGCAGATTAAGCCCCCAGTTCTATAATCACAGTATCAGATTTTCATGAACGCAGAATATAAATCTGAGTAAGGTTTCTGATAAAAACCTATTTTCATAAAGCTGACTCATGAAGCTCAGAGAGATTTGAACACTCAGTAGGCGGTGTAAAAGTACAGTATATACGTTTAAGTGGTGGCTGGGTGACAAGCAGCACGAGACTCCTCTTACATACGTGCACCCTCCCAACCCCAACATTGTGTCAGCAAAGCACCAATACAAGGCCCTACTTTGGGCCAGCCACCATGGATCTAGCCCCCAGACCCAGGCCCCTCAAACCCACACCTCTCTGTCACCTAGCCTAGACCCAGTCCCCACTCTCTGGGCCACCTCTCTCCACAATGAGGCCTTTGTGAGGCAGCACTAGTTCACACAATGTGGGATTGTCAGCTGCCACAGTCCACAGAGCCACTCCTCCCCTTAACCCTCAACAAGGAAATGACCGAGAGACAGGAGGCCCAAACAAGTGTCCTTTTGTGATCTGTGCATGGAAATTATGAAGGCAGCACAAACTTATTCTTGTCTCTGAAGTTGTACAGACAATAGTATGACTACTGTGTCGATGGGAGTCATTGAGCGGAGTCTTGAGGGACAAGGGGCAAATGAGAAGAGAGATTTGATTTCTCTTGTCCAGCAGGATGAGTGGAACAGAACAGGTGGGCATTTGCCATCAGCATCAACTTATTTTGGTATAGACTGATGTAAAGAATTTAAAAGAAGTAACTCTTTACATGAAAAAGGGTATCAGCATTGCTATGACAACAGTGAGTCTAGTAATACATCCACTATCCTTGCATCAGCAGCATCCTAACAACCTATTTTTCAAGTTTCAAATCACTTACTTTAATGAAACTTAGGTAAAACTGTCAAACTAACAAAAACTCAACTAGAATCCAAGCCAAACAAAGCCTAGAACAAAATAAAATTAATCAACATATAAAACCATGATGACTATCAGGAACAGCAACGATTGTGCAAAAGAAAACATCAAATTAGAATGCTGTCAATCCATGTTTTACTTGGTAATAAGATGTAAATAATAACCTAACTCTGATGTTCTAATTATTATTACCTCCGCCAAGGAGGTTATGTTTTAGGCTCTGTTTGTTGGTTGGTTGGTTTGTCTGTTAGCAAGATAACTCAAAACGTAATGGACAGATTGTTATGAAATTTTCAGGACATGTTGGGAATGACAACAGGAA
>JAPTGW010000012.1:9475811-9492096 GCA_029814545.1 Apogonichthyoides opercularis
AATTCACATTTTACTAAAAAAAAAAAAAAAAAACCCAAAACCCCCCCCCCCCACAAATCTACAGAACACACAGACTGCAAAACCAAAAATCACATCAACCTGAACCTCATTTCTTGTAATGCCAGGACTGGCCTGCTATAGAAAAAACACCATTCTACAAATTAAAAAAATAAGAAGCTTCAAACAAGAAATTGCTGACATCACTACTTGGGCATCACAGTGCCAAACAGAGGACCGGTGCAGAATCGGCACCTGGGGGACCAGCAGCACCCACTCCTACAACAGCTGATGCATGCTATCGAGTCCGCACTGGTCTCTGGCAAGCATCACTGTAATGAGACAGGAAAGGAAGAGAGCAAAATGCTTTGTCAGCATTAGCTCGGTCGGCCTGTGACGCCGAGAAAGCTCAGTGCCTCCTACGTCACACACACACACACACATCTGCTGCAGGAGGGGAGCAAAAGAGAAAGTAACTCATCCTCTATGCGAATTAGAAACTATACACATAACAAATCTAGATCTTTAATTAGACCTGGCTAGTAGAACAACATTTCTCACAGAGGTGTGTGTAAATGTATAAACATTCATTTCTTCACCTCAACTAAAAATAAAACAGAAGCCACAGAATACTGGCCCAAACATGCTTATTGTGCATGTGTGACTACTTTCACTGAAACCCTTACTTGACAGTCAAAAATCAATGCAGTCTTCTTTGAGATATAGAAAATATGTGCATGTAGAGTTAAAAATAAATTCAAAGAAAACAATACTCAGTGAAAAACAATTGCACACTGAGATGAAGCGGTTTGAGAGGAATGTTTTGAACAGTCTACTGGTATTAACCATATAGATCAGAGTGTTTTCCCAGATGATTCCATGTATTTTGTGCACATGGCAGCAGCACTACATAAGACAATTAAGTATGAAATTGAGCAAAATATAAACTCTTAAAAATCAGTCTCAAAACGAGAGCTTTTTCCCTTCTCACTACAGGCACTGATAATTAAATATGACAAGTCTCTCAGGACACTGACTTGGGAGACAGCTTTACGCATACAGCCAGAGGTGCTGTGTTTTTTTGTTGTTTTTTTTTATTTCATTGGACAGTATGTTGACATAGCCTGAAGACAGTGCTGTTAACTCCAAGACTAGCTCTAAGGCTTCCTGGCAAATGGCTCAACAAATGGGGAGGAAAAAGAGGCAAGCCAATCTCTCAAATGTGCACATGGCAAACTGCCATATACCCAACTACTTGATATTGATGTATTAGCAGCTTGATGCCATCGATATAAGGTTAAATCACTCCTGCTCATCTAACGATATGTGTCTGGGTATAACTGAGCACTGCTTACGCAAGACCTGACAGAAGCACAGGAAAGATTTTTCTACCATTTGTTCTGAATTAAAGGAAATTCAATACTCTATTAGGACACAAGCACTCCATTACAATATGTCAGACAAACAGACTACTTCACATTACTCATAGCACATTATATGCAAGAGCTGACCAAACAAAACCTACATTAGCTGTTAAATACTATAAAAACTGAACAAGAACATGCACCAAAATGTCCTTTTCCTCCACTTTCCTTTCAACAGCCATTTATCCCAGTTCACAATCCATTCATAGATCTAACATTATCTTCAGGCTCTATTCTTTCTTAGTAAGCCTGACCCAACTGAGGTGTGACAACTAAGAGTTAGAAAAGAAACACGAGTCTTCAAATACGGCATTCTGCCCAGATGATGTGTGGCATAGTGGTTTCTGCAGCGGTGTGGAGGCACAACCTCTGGTTTTAATCCTAATCCTGCCAGCTTAGGTAAGGAGCTTTTACCCCTTTCCTTTTTTCTCCCTGCAGAATATTTGACGTATGGGATGCCCTTGTGACGTCTTGTGACGTCAAAGTGGGATGTGCCTCCAGCTAGTGATGATCTTGCATGCAAAATGCCCACACAATATAAAACAGACTGGACCGATAGGAACAAATGAGGAAGCACTGGACTTTGAAAAGGAACAAACGACAATGTCAGGGAGGTCAAAGTTGTAAAAGCGTTTCCTATTTGCAAAACTGTGTTGTGCTGTGAATTGTGCAAAGGTACATGGCTGTATACAAAAATCACTAGACTGCTCAATTTTCTAGTCTATTGTCATGTTCAAATCAATCTGAAAGAGGGCATGAGGATGATTAAATACAATGAGAATTCAAAGTAAAATGTAATCCAAAATGACTACTTGCTCTGTGATAACCTGTGTCTTCTGCAATCTTATCCTATATATTTGGAGGTACATTTATTTGCAGCTCATCTGGTATGATAAAGGCTAAAGGGGAGGGTCACAACAGCAGCACAGCCATCATGAGACTGGTGGAACTATTTACATCACCAATGGATGAAAGCACCTTATGTCCGTCTCTTCTCCTGAAAGCGGAATCAGTGAAGGCAGTTCTTATTGCAGAACATCACCAGCACACTACTAAAACAATTCACCATCACCTGACACCAGAGGATCATGGTTATATACAGCATGATCAATAAAATGTCTTAACTATGATAAATTTTGGGCAATTGTCTGCTGATCAGAAAGAGTACATTTTACGTTACTACTGTGGTAAAAACTGCTGATGGTGACTTACCGCTACATTGAAAGTTCTACATAACAAAATATGTCTGTAAAAATAAAAATGTGAATATATTGTAGGCATAGTACTAAAGCACATATACATTACAATGAGTAACCTCAAAAAACAAGACCACAAGCCACAATTTCCTGTCACAAGACACCATGCCAACAGATCCTTACAGCTGAAGTCTGAAACATGTAGTGTCCCTGACAAGC
This sequence comes from Apogonichthyoides opercularis, assembly GCA_029814545.1. Lineage (NCBI taxonomy): Eukaryota > Metazoa > Chordata > Actinopteri > Kurtiformes > Apogonidae > Apogonichthyoides > Apogonichthyoides opercularis. Next base: position 9,478,648 of record JAPTGW010000012.1, read on the forward strand.
CCACCACTACCACATCACTACTTTGTGGCAGCATGATCCCCTCCTTTCTTGCCAATTCCCCAGCTGTCACTCCTTCAGCACCCAAGACCTGCACCACTAGCCTTAAGGGCCACCGCTATGCCACCTTGTGTACATTACACTTTGGCTATGACAGGAGTAGAGCTGGTTTTGACATCCAGCTACTTTTGAATTCTGGATGAAGCCATCATCCATCATTGTTGTGTAATACTAAATTTTTGTGTAATTCAATGTAATGTTTCAGCATGTCACCTAATAAATTACACAGACTACCAAATATCTACAGAAAGATTAGCAAAAACTTTAAATAAAACAAAAAACAGACCTCATAAAAATACCTAATAAAGTCAGACTTTACTTCAGTCACTGGTGATGTTAAAGGTTATGCACCACACCACTATCATGTGAGCAGAGATTCGAAAAGGGCATCAAGGAACAGTAGGTCAAGTAGTCTGTACTGTGCTCTGAGTATAGATTGACAGTTTCCCCCTCCAGCTCAAAAGTCACCCTAGTCTGCTGCATTATCACAAAGTTCTTTAGCTGAAGGGAAGGCAAATGATAAAGAGGAAATACTTCATTTCAATAAGCCTAAAATTATAAATTTAGGAAATGGGCAGCAAGTCAGCTTCAAAGTTCTCTGTCTATGTCACTTCATCTATTGAAAAAAGACATCTAACATTAGGGAAATATTTAACGGTTGTTAAGAAATTCATGTACATAATTTACAGTTAAGAAGTTACTGTCATTACTGGTCACCATATATACATTTAATAACATCCGTGCCCAATTGGCAATTCCAAGTCAGAAGTCCTGTCATGTGATAATCATGTGACCTTTTGTCATTCCTTCGAGCAATAAGGAAGTTAACCAGCTGATCCCAGTTTCTAGTGACCATTTACAATTTTAAAGAGGAAAGAAAAACGATTTAATTTTAAAATAATAAATATAACGCCACGATAACAATGTTTCAAAGGGCAAATTGTTGGATCCCTGCAAACATAAGCAACACCAGCACGTACACGTATTAAATGTACCTGGTTAAGTAATTTTCCGTAAAATAATATAGTCTTAACGAAACTCAACAGCTACAGTTTTACTACTGACATCTGTAGTATATTAATGCCGGCAATATATCACATTAAGTTTAAAAAAAATAAAGTACATAACGTAACCCCATGCTAAATATAACAAGTTAACAAGCAACTAAATTCAATATATTTGATACTAGTTTACAGGGGAAGCCAATTATCGTTTATACACGTTTTATTAAATACTAACATGTCTGATCTGTTATATTTCAGCATTCTCCTTTTTAATTCAGATTCAGGATCCATCTCCACAACACCTAGTTTAACTATGCTAACATTAACGCCAACTAATGTAGTCGTCATCAGCTAGCTGTCCAAGTTAGTTATGGTCGTCACCGAGGAAGAAACCATAGAGACGAAATTTTTGCCTAGAAATATTTAGACATTGGCATGTTAAGACTGACGCCAAATCCTATTTCCGCCGTACGCGACTAAAGTCTCCAAAAATGAAAGCTACAGATTAGCAGTGTCGACGTTAGCAAGGCTAACAAACAGCCACTAAGCTTCATGACACGCATGATAGTTGAAAATTCAATCCCGCCAGCTGAAAACTGTATGCATGCAAATATGCTCTGTAAGTAAATAAATTCTGCTATATTTCGTAACTAACAGTTTAAAAGTGAAAAGTGTAGATCGAGTGATAATTACCGCTGAACACCATAGCCGCAGAGGCACCCATCACTGCGAAGAACGGAGAGTATTCGGGACCGGCCATCTTTCCTTACACTATATAAAAATAAACTAAATATACAAAATTAACTATTGATATTGTCTCAAAAATCGCACTTGGCGAACCCTATCAAAGGCCACAAGCTTGAGGCGAAAAACCGAGTACACCAGGAACCGTCTGACCACCTAACTAACAGTGTAAACGGGACAGTCACGACTCTTCTGATAAATACCCGGCGCAGCAGCACAAAATGGCGAAGCGGAAAATATCACCTGACTGGCCGTACGGATGGAACCTATCAACGACTGGGTGTGGGGGCGCACTAAAACAAAGTTCGTTAATGATATACTGTACCAGCCAACACATGATTGAAACAAGAAATGTAGATTTTAAACATGAATTGGGTATTTTTTCATGACAAAAGCTGTGATGTTTTGTGTCTTTTAAATTTTTGAAGGTCACCCCTGTCAGGTATCACTTTGGTGTGCTCCGCTGCAGGCTTTCCCTTTGATATCTACAGATTCACCCTTCAGACCCACAACTAGGAGGATGACATGATGGAGCTCAGTATGCTGCTCTAAGAAAATAGAGTATTTATGTAATTCTATAGCCTGAGAAAAATAATAGACATATAAATATAAAATACACAGGTCCATCTGAATTCCTCAGTGCACATCGATGTCTCAAAGAGAATTTGAATTATCAGTGGGAGTGATCCACAACTCCACTATCAGTTACAACCACTATAACAGGACTATTACTATGCATAATACTCCATATGTGTTATTTCATTTGTACATTTTGCACCACAATTCCACCATGCAGTGGAGGGTGTTTTACAGTCAGCTGTGATATGCAACAACGTGGTGTGTGAGTGAGAGAATTTGAGGCTGTGTGTATGGTTGAGTGTGAGGTGGGGGAGGGAACTGAGAATCCCCATTCCACTGTATAGCTCCTAGGGAGTGCAGGCTGAGAGATCCAGAAAGAGGAGGGGTCGAGGAAGCTAGGACATCATAGAAGAGATGAAATGAGTCACAGAAACCCTGTGCAGTCCCCTGCTCCCTCCTCCTCCATCCATCCATCCATCTATCTATCCACTCCCTCTGCATTGCATGGTCTAGTCAGGCCCAGAAGAGGACGACCCCCACCCCCCTTATATCACTGTAAAGCTCTATTCACTCCTGATGCAGTTTCTTCATCAGCATCAATGGCCCTCTCAAATAGCTTCCTCAGCCAGTTTCCCATCTGCCAAAACCAAAGTATCATGCAACAATAACACTGCATTCAGAGACAAGGTTGATGATGATGATGATGATGATGGTGTAAATATGTAAATAAATATGTAAATTTTTGATTTTTGAAAACTTTGAATAAATATGTAAATATTAAGTTTTAAATTCAAATTCTTTATTTATATAAATATCACATTTAAAAAAAAAATCTCTTTATAGTTTCCACTTTCAGTCGTGTTGTTTTTCTACCTGTTTTTCTCTCTGACATTGCTTGTCGTATGTTGCTGCTATTAACCATGAAATTTCCCCGTGGTGGTATAAATAAAGTCTTATCTTATGTGTGATGGGTGTGTGCGAACAATGAAGCATAACAACAAAGAGGCCACCACTGAATAAGATTATACTAATTTTGTTTTTGCTTCCAGTTAGGAAAAAGATGCACCTTTTGCAGTTGAGGCTGGATTATAATGTTCCAATATAGGAAAGACTCAGCAAACACTGTCAACCGGCTCATTGTACAGCATGCAACAGTATGATACTCCATCGTATTTGCACACAAGATATTGAGCTCTGTTTGTTTTGGGTGTGTATGCAAGGCCAAAATGGTTACTCGGACAAGGTGGGTGCTTTAGTTTCTTTTAAAGGGAGAGAATAAATGCCATGTATATTCTGTCTGGAAAATAAATGGAGAACTGTGATTGAACCTCATGTGGATATCAGTCAGGGTGCCTTAAAACCATAATGCATTTATAGCCACTCAATTACATTGAGTGCAGTATAAAGTGACTTTAGAATATTGACTGGTAACACTGTTACTGACGTAGAGAGATTCATGACATCTTTTAATTTTCAGTTCGTTATCACATCCGGATATCACCAGCTCAACTCTAGCATTTACCCAGGACCTAAAAAAAAGGAAGTCACTGAGTGAAGTTATTCTTAGCTTTAGTATTGTCCCATGTGTATTTGTTTAACCGAAGTTTCTGTTCAGGTTTTTTCACTAGACTGAAGCACTCGAGGTAATTTTTCTTTTTCATGTTTTATTTCAGTATGGCTAATAAGTCATGAAAACAAGTTGGGGAATTATTATTCATTAAGGGTTCTTAAGATGGGACAAATATGTAAGCCAGATTTCTGAGATGTCATTAAAAACAGAGAATCCTCCATTTGTCAGTATCATGCATAACAATAGTCAGTAAAATAAACAGTTTATGTTGTTGTACTTAGTCTGCTTGGTAATCCCCTGTCCGCAGACTCTAGTTATCTGAGAGGCAGGGGCCGGTCAAGGAAAGACCCCTCTCAGTGTACGGTTAAACACTTAAGCATCTTACTCCTTGAGGCTGGAAAGTATGGTTTTCAGGAGATGTGCCAGACCAACACCCAAAGGAGCAGCTAAAAATAGACGTGCATGTACGATTAGTGGAGTGCGAATCCTGAATGAACAGCAAAGCTTTGGACAATATGGAGTCAATGCTACTTACTGTAGAGGACGAATTACTCCCCCACTTTGCTGTCAAAGATATTACATTTCTCCCAGATGTATTAGCTGGAACCACACCCACTGGGAATGAATGGACTATACATTTTGATAAAGCTTCCTGACTAACATCCAGTGACATATACAAGGTTTTTATACTAATATCAGTAAAGTGTACTGTTCAGAGTGCAAATGGTTCATTTGTACCATGTAGTTTAGAGGAAACTGTCAAGTAACTGAACTATATTTGGCTAAAGAGGCCTTTGACAGATATTTTAGTAAAGCTTTATGACTCATTTGTGCTAAATGTTTTCCAGTCATGCTGTCCATTGTCAGTTTCCGCAAAGCAAAGACATCCACAAGATATGCAGAAAGGAGCAGACAGTGTGCATCACTACATTTGTATGAGTAATTTAGTAGTCACAATGTTGAGACCACCAGCCATATATTGTCATTTGTGTAATTTTTTTCACTTCTGCACCCCTTAATTTTTACATTTACACACACACACACACACACACACAGGGGGAAATAATTACTAAATTTCCTTCCAACACAATTTTATGACTGGTTTTAAACAAAAATAACATGTTTATAAGACACTGTTAGAGCAGTTTTGGAAACAGTATACCAGACAAAGGGGGATTATGGGGTAAGATACAGGGTCAGCTGATATTTCAAGGCATCTGGCACACTTCTGTGACAGTCTGAAGAAATGTAACCTCTGTAGGAGAAAAGAGAATGGATGTAGAAGAAAAAAAAAAGGTGCAGTGACTAACAAGACACGGAAATAAAGACAATCATTTGCTTTACTGAAAGCATATTGCTGTATTTTCACATGTAGAACACATCTGTAGTTTCTTATCTGGCATTTCACCGGTGCACATTTCCGAACATACAGACACAACATTTAAAGTTGTACAACTCAGAACACACAGATTTGACTTTTCTTTTTTTTTTTTTTTAAATATTGCATTGAAACCATGAAGGACGGAAGAAACAAGAAAATCATGAGGAAAAAAGGATGACAAAACCTTAGTATTGTAGGTTTTTTTTTTCCCCTCTCAAACATTTGCACTACTTAACATTGCCAGAATATTCATCATTTACTGTACTACACAGTTCATTACCGTCATTCATTTAAAATGAAAGTTTGCCAGATAGTGCAAAATAGCAACACTCAACATTTATCCATTCAACATATTAATTCATTTAACCAGAGGGTCACATATGGTAGATGAACAACTCAATAGATGTGTGAGAAAAAGGACTGAGCCAACAATGGTACTCTTATAATATTCAAAACACTTCTCACCAGTTGAACACTTTACTGAATACACTTCACATTAAACCTCACTTGATCAGCATGGCCCTTAGCAAAACTGCAGAGCTTGTTGTTCATTAAATTTGGCAGCTCAAGCTAAAATACCCAACCAAACACTTAACATTCATGAATCTTAATCTCTTTGCTCAACATGAGCACAAAAATATAGAACATATAGAATAAGTCAGAGGTTATCCTGAAACCTTTTTTCATGACAATAGGAACAGTTACATATTTAGTATTGCAACATAAGACAAATAGATCAATACAAAAATAAAGAAAAAACAAATGACGACCTTTGGAGTAAGTACAATAATAAATAAAAGTAGAAAATCATGAATTTGAAGGACGGATTGGAGCCATCTGCATATCCGTGTTACAACTGAAGGACGTGCATATGCATTTGTCTTTTAGACTTCATGCACAATTCATAAAGTTGTGCTATGTATGTACCTATGTATGTAGCATTATGAGGCCATGGCATCCTGGAATCCCCATACTTCTAGTAGGGAGACTTGGAAACTCTCAGCACACAGCGGTGGGTTGTCAAAGGTGGTACACCTACCAGTGCGACCGTGATTCAGCTCAGCGTCAATGTAGAGAGCATTACCATCACCTCCACCTGATTAGAATCAAGAGAGAAGGTTAAAGAAGTTACAACTAAAAGAACTGCATTCCAGCCAGTTCTGTCTCCTCAAACAGCCCATATAGTATTTGAATGTAAACCCTAAAACCTGACATTTAGTGTGTGTTAGGGCTGACCATTAAACAACTGACATCCAAAAAAAAAAAAAAGATATTCTTCTCCAACTTTAATATTAATGCCACTAAACTGTAACTATATAGGGTTGGGCAATACATCAAATTAATTAGATTCATTGAGATTGTGCTTTCTGATAATCATGAAATATGCTTTAAAAAAAAAAATAAACAAAATTAAAAAAAAAAACCACAAAATTGACATTATGCTGGAGCATTTCCTTGCGCAACAAAGATTCAAAATACCACCCGTTTGTTTGGCAATATATCATTGAAACTGTTTTTCTACAGACATATGTGGTATATAGTTTTGGTAAGAAAGGGTATTTTTGAATCATGTTCTATATTCATTTGTTATAGCCACAAAGCAATCAATTAAAATTGTAAAAATCACCAGAAAAAATAAAAATAAACAATGTAATTGTTTGACCATAATGCCCAGCTCTATGTCTACATCACAGTTATATACATAAAAACAGAAGAACACTTCAGACTCACCAACTATGATGGAATCAAAGTTGCCTGCCATGAACATGGAGGTATTTTTTGAGTTAAGATTGAAGTGACGGGTGGCCAGAAAGGGGGACAGATCTCCAGCGTTTTTATCTGGCTGCTGCAAATTATTGCCGTCTGAGTTCTGGCCTTCAGACGGGGCTGCGTCCTCCTCAGCCTGGGTCTTGTTGGAAGAGGCTAACTCCGGGTGGCGGATCACCACCCACTCATAACGCTCCATTTCTGGTTTCAGCTGGGCAGGGAAAGAAAACCGTTAAAGCATGTTGAGATATTCATATATTCTATTGCACCTGAGCATTTCTCACACACTAGTCTACAGTTTCATTTAGCAGACGCTTTTGTCCAAAGCGACGTACATTCTGACTGAACGGAGGTAGTCTCCTGGAATCAGCATGGCATTGGCTGATTCAGGATGCTACTCTTCCACTTGTTACACAGTTGTGTTTTCAAAATCTATCAACACACACAAAGCATTGGCCCCTGAGCTAAAAAACTACATCAGATCAGCTGCATCAGACTGCCAACATCACTTCACTGACATGTCTTCTACAGTTTTAAATACTGTTATATTTTTCCATTTTAACACTAGGGCTGCTTCCCAACTTGAAAACTAGCCCCTTCAAACAACATTTTACAAACTCACTGTTGCTCCATCCTGGACTTAATCTGCTAAAGTCAACTGTGACTGGTTTAAAATACAAACAAGGCAGGAAGTCATACTAAATCCAGTTTTATACAATCATACATTTATGAACAGTAAAATAGCACAACATTTATAACTTACAGGTCAACCTTTATTATTTTTAATATAAATCTAATAAAAAAAAATACATGAACTCTTTCCTCTTCCCATCTAGTCCACATTCAGTAGATTTTAGTTCCTGCCGACTGTCTTTTTTTTTTTCCTCATCTTGTGTCAGGTGAGGGCCTAGTCAGGTACTTCTGGATCCAGTTACAGGAGTTTCCGATCTGTGTGTAGTCAGGTGTTAGTGTGTGAGATGATGGCGTTTTCTTGTGTGCAGGCTCCTACAGCCCACAGCTGTGCATCAAGACAAATGAATAATGCATAAAGGAGGCATTAGAAACCCAGTGTAGATCAGGTGTTATGAGAACTAAAGCAGTCGCACACTTCGTGGCATGATATGTGGATCTTTTTTGCAATGAAAACACGGCAAGGTCAGTGTGGTGACCTGTGACCGACAAGCTTTTCAAATGGTAGCCATGGATGCAACTGAGTCAAAAGAGAAAGTAAAACCAGAGCAGATGGTGCCCTCTAGTGGCGAGAGGGTGACACTGGAAATAACCATTTTTCCTGCAAAAACCCCAATTGTAAAATTAACTTTGAAGTATTACAATCCCAAGATACTAGGATAAAACCAGTTTGTGATGTAAATGAGAATAAACTTACCCTGAAGACAAAACACTCCCCAGTGCCAAAGAAGCTCAGTTTGTTGCCTCCTCTCTTCCGTTCCTCCCAGTCTGTGGACAGAAAAGCTCCACACACCTGGACACAAACAAGTGGCATAAGAGAGGAAAACACTCATGCCACGCTACATTCTATTAGTACGATGCCACTGTTTGTACAAGGGTTTGTCTATAGTGACAATTCTCAAGAACCCAGATTAAACACAAGACTAATGTCCAATTCAAAATGTACACCATTTCTGAGGATCTGTTTAACTTTCACACCATCATGGTACAATAAATTAGTGATGGTCTTGTACTGCATAAGTGTGTCTGCTAGAGGAAATTCTCAGCCCTGATGACAGCTGCAGTATACAATACCTTTTTACCACTGCTGCATTTCCCCTTTTTAAAGAACATCTGAAAGCACCTGAACATGTCAGACAGAAACTGGTTGTTGGGAGTAAAAATTATTCACTTTGACTACACTTCAACCAACTCTGAACCTTTAATAATGTCCAGTTTCACATCCTAGATTTAAGACGCATCAGTCAGTTACCATGAAAAATAAACCCGTACTTAGCTGCCCATGACAAATGCTTCAATCTTAACCAAAATATTACATAACTGATAAAACAGATTTAAGAAATGTGTCATGTTATGATTTGTAGAGCACAAAATTCCTCCCTAATGAAAGTCAGTGTTTTGCGATGTATGCGTATTTAACAAAATTATAAAAGACTGTTGTATAACTGTGTGACAATTACATCAGCATCTGTGGTCCGGATGAGGAGCAGAGTAGGTTCATGGCCTTCACAATGTGAATAGAACCTGGAACAAAATTGCAAAATGTAAATGATCAAACCGCCACATTATTTTAAAAGGTTTATTAGCAACAGCTACTGTATGTACTTTGGTCTTAGAGTTAGGTACTATGTATACTTATAGATACAGTTACATCCTAGTGTCTACCTAATGTAAAGAACAAAAATACCATGACTGTCTTGGCTATTTCATGTTTTACTCATGGAAATAGTTTATAGCTTATACCTGTTTATGCTACAACCATGGGTGGAAGTGGTGAAGAGAAGCTGTGGTTGGCACAAGGCAAAGCGCTCAGGGATCCACGACCAGATGTCTCTCATTTCCTTGGCACTGACAATCTCTGAGGAGAAGGTGTCTGGGTTAAGCGCCAGCTGCACGTTTCGACTTGAAGGATCCCAGAAAGATGGAGAAACATGGAGAAGTTCATAAATCACAAAGTTAGTGATGCATATAGCTTTAATATGGAATAAACGCCTGATGAAATATGAATGTACATGAATTCCCCAAATCCTAACATGTCTATTCTAAAAAGAAAGACACTGCAATGAAATAAAGTGATCTGTAGAGAGACAAAGAAAACCCACCTAGAACTGTAAAAATAACCAAATGAGGTGAACACAGGAGTGCAGATGAAGCAGAAGATGGTGGATGGATAAATGTGACACAAAAACAACCAGAAAAGGAAACAAGAACAAAATATAAGATGAGGCAAGACAAGAACAAAGAACTAATCTCCAAAGCATGCTAGAGTATAACAGGAGATTAAAAAAGGAGGAGATTCTACCTGATGAAGCTTACAACAATTACCCCATTATGATCTATTACACAGTATATCTAGCGCTCTACACTTAAAAATCCCAAACTGTTACTGTACTGTTTAAGCATTGCATGCCGCTCATTGGTGCATACCACAGTTATTGAATTTGTGGACCAAGAAGTATGTGTATTATTTAATTGTGTTTACAAGAGTCCATTCTAACCTGACCTAGATGCCTGGGTAAAGAAAGAGCTGCTTTTTGAATCATAAAACTATTCTTACCATGTCTATGCCATAATTGCACATCATTCAACATTTATATTGCTTGCAAAGTCATGTGGACTGTACCGTTTCTGTTTGACAGTGATTCCTTTCTGTTGCAGGGACTTTTCATTTGTGAGCTGCAGCAGGGTGATCTCCTTGCGGCTTAACAGACGGATGGAGAAGGCCTTCTCTAACAGCTTCTCAGGTGTAACAATAGAAGCAATGCCCTTCACAAAAGCCTGAATGTCTGCTCTGATTTTCTCCGAATCTTGAGGTGCCGGACCTCCTTGGCCACCCTGAGCCCCTACCTTATGCTTGCGATAGTACTTGAGCAAGGCTATAGCGACACGGTAGAGAATCTTGTAGCCCTCCACTAGGTAGACATCCAGGACCCTGACCACATGGCTGAATGGGAGGTCACCCAACACCCAACGCTGCCAGTCTGAATAGACCTCCAACACGTCGTGTGATGTGGCGACAATTAGCTTGTGGGCAGGTGCACAGTACTTGATGGCAAGATCACCAAAAGTCATGCAGCCAGACTCATAGGCCAGAAAAGTCTGGTCCAGCAGTCGTTTGCCTGGCTCATTGCAAGCCAGTATGCGACTTACGTACTCAAAACACTGAGCTTCATCTATGCTGAAGTGCAGAAGCAACGAAGTAACAGCCGGTAGTGATGGGCAGTGGGATATATCTGGAAAATGTGATGCCAGGCAGTTGATAATCTGATGAGCTGAGGCTACTGCCTCAGTCTTCAGGCAGTACCGCGGTACAGGGCTTTCGTCCACAAATTCGGGCAGTGGGATGGAGGATGAGGGCTTTTTAGTGGCTGCATTTCCCATACTGTCACGATACACTTCTGCATCTGGGGTAACTGTACGACAGGGAATGGCTTTGATGAGCTGCTGGTAGACCTGCGCCCGCAGTTTGTGGTTTTTGGCCCAGTAACCCTGCCGTGCCATCTGTTTGAACTCCTTTAGGTCTTTACAGTCCACCTTGGTGGGCCCACTGGTCTTGGCCAGGTCACCCATTTGGGCCCAGTCCACAAAGCTGCCATATTCATCGTCAGCCATGGTGTGAGAAACTTAATGGACTGCCCAAGTTGGAGGAGAGGGTGAAGCCCTAGTGTATTACTAACCTTCTGTCTTGAACACAGCAGATCACTTGCCTATTTTTCTTAACTGCCCATGATGGATACTGAAAAACATAGGAAAATAAAATAAAGTCAAGGATCATGAATAATAACATTATACTTAATCAGAAACAGCTGAGTAACAAAACTTGCTTTTCTACTTCTACAAAAATTACAGTTTTCTTACATCTCAAGGATCCACATGTCATGACCCTTGAAAAATTATTTTCAGACTTTGTGTTCATATATAATTTACCACAGTCTTGGCTATGTAAAACCAAAGAGAATACAGCAATTTTTGCGAAACTAGTTTGCGTTTATATCTGTTTTCATGGTTAGAGATTACCTACAATTTAGGGAATTTGGCACAGTAAATGTGAACTGTGCAACAACATCAGCCAATTTAAAAAATTATAGCTATGTTTTGATAAAGACCCAGATATGCAATAAAGTATACATTATGCATATCATACAACTAAGGTGAAATTTAATTAAATACAATATCTCTGATGGAATACAGTGTGAGGCTGGCTGTGACATCATATGACAGTGACTTAACATTCAGATGACCTTTGATGTACAAAAATATTTACCAGATTTAATTGGAAATTAAAGAAAATTATCTGTATTAAAGTAATTAAACTCTTTGAGATCCCTGGTGGTGAGGAAAAGTAAAAACAGGACATTTTCCACAGCAATAAAACTTATACATATACCTACTTTACATTTAGAATTGATTATGTATAAAAATGAGATCATCTGACAAACGAGCAGGACTGTTGTCAATCAAATCATTTCATGTGGCTAGTCACCAAGTCACATGGAGGCGCATGTCCAAAGATCACTTCTAATATACTGAAAATGACAGCCATAAAATCATGTGATCTCACCCAGCCCTGAAGTCACATGGAGCATATCAATGCATTACAGCACAGCTTATATAAAAGTGAAGGTAGTCATGCATATAAGTGTTACCGTTTAATTTTGACATTGAATCAGTCAGCATATACTACACCCAAATGCTACCTCTTTATTGTCCAGTTTTAAACTGTATGTTCAGTTAGATACTATTAATTCTCAGCACTAAACAAAATCTTGGAAAATTGAAGAAAAACTTTCAAGTGTTAAGTAAAGCACCTGACAGACGTGACATACCCAGCGCTTAGAATTTAATACTAACAAATAAACTAGACCAAGTCATTCCAAGAATTACATATAGATGAAGTGTTAGGGCAGGTATAAATGTATTAAAGCCTGCCTTGATGGCTGGATAACATGTCTGAAGTTTTTTTTTTTTTTTATAAACTCCCTTAAGTTTCTGTCCATTTTAGCAGTTGTTGTAGTTATTATTAGCAAAAGGATTTCCTCTGTATGTCTCTGTTCATAGATAGAATTCTTTCTCTCACAGTGGGCAATTCAGTTCAATTTCTTTACAAATCTTACATGAGCACAAACAATTTCATATTTTTTAGCTACTACATGGAGACAACAGGTAACAGAATCCTTAGTTTTAAATCAACAGAATGGGCTGCCCAAAATGTCTGACATTACTAAAACATACGATTTTGAGAAGAGCCGTGAGATGACTAATACTGCTGTGGGGGAGCTTTTCTCAACTGTCATTTCAAACTGTGCTCCTGCTGCACTGAACTGAGATACTTAAGGTAAATTGCTATAGTTTCATGCAATAAAAAGAAATGCAAAACTGCATAAGCACAGAAAACGCTCCCCTTACATGTCACATTTCCTCTCAGTTAATACAATATTAGAGGCTGCAAATGAATGCAAAGCTGCCTCAGCCACAGCTTTTCTTCGACCAAACATGTAACACAGGATAACCACCGGTAATTGCTTCAATGACATTAACGAAAGCCGGTTCACAGAGGTAATGGTAGTTTACATTAACCCCTGGGTAAATCTGATACACCCTTTTCCATGCACATTTGCCAAGGTAGCATTGCTAGCATTAGCTAGCTGCGAGCTGTT
>JAPTGW010000012.1:9741222-9752780 GCA_029814545.1 Apogonichthyoides opercularis
GGACGGTTAAATATAAAGAAAAATTAATTTGGGCACTGCCACAAATGTCACACTGGGTCCTTATGGGTTAAATGAGCATTTAGCTGATGTTCTGGTGACGTGGATGTATAGCATGTGTATATTACTACAAGAACTGTGTAGCAATGCTATGGTAACAGAGACGCAAAAGCAACCACGTATAACAGACTACACATAGGTGACTGGCTGACTGACAGCCACTGAATGGGCTGATAAACACACGTTATTACAGAACTTACTGTCATGAATCCGTCGAAGAAACAGAATGTACATTTAAATGGACACTATAACTCCACTTATTACCATTTTAAAAATCATGGCCATGTTGTTTCACCAACACAATAAGGAGCCAGAGTCTACACAGTATAGGCATGGAAACATCATGTCCGCCCGTTGACTTGTCTGCCTATTTGTGTGATTGGTATTGTTCGCTGGACCATGATTGGTCTTTACAGCTGTCAGTCAGCTGTTTTTATAACATCAGTTAACAGAATGAAAAAACATATTGATCAGAAAGATAATAATTTGAACACAAATCAATCATCAAATCACATAAAAGCACCAAAATCACCTTTGGGAAAATGTATCAGAAGTGTACATTGAAATTTTAGTTTATGGGAATTCTCACTAGAACATGGAGAGGGCAGGACTTATGACCTGCACTGCACCAACCAGTAGGTGGGGATCAATATGTTTTGGTTTTAGTTTTGGGGAGCTATCAATGTGTTCATTTTTATAGACAGTCTATGGTGTGGACATTTAAGAGTGACATCACACTGTTTGTACATGCCCTCTGTCAGTTTGTGTAATGAGTACACACCTGAGACAGCACCAGCAGCAATGGCAGATCTATGGAGAACTGCTTTATGTTTGGTTGGTCCTAGTCATTACATCTTTTGGCATGGCTGCTCAACTTCAGCGACTGGCAAATGTCTCTGCATCTGGTGCACAAGATATTATTCAAACAACATATCTGCAATTTTAAGTAGGTCAGAAACAACTTTTTTTTTTGCATACGTTTAGAGCCCATTTTGCAGTCTCGTGTATGCATAGATGTTTTTGAATCCAAGTTTATAAGGACAGAATTTATATTACATGGAAATGGGTGAAATATCTGTGTAGAAAAATAACTACTAGGCCTTAGACAGACCTACAAGAAGTCCAATAAATGCAAAACAATTCGAAATATGCAAGTGACTCATGGGATGTTTTTAATAGATGCTAGTATCACACGTGTTTTCCTTCTGACTGCATTGATGACAGTGCATTCCAGAGGGGCTGGGCTGGTCTTGTCAGGAGCTGGACCGACCTTGTTTCACCTCCCAGTAGCATGACTCAGCCCACAACCTTGAATGTTTCCTTGTTTATTGTGTCACAAAAGGCTAGCCACTCTCCTGTAACGGTGGCTTGCCCGGAGAAAGTCAGAATCCAGCTGTTGTAGAGCCGCCCCCCCCCTTCCATCCCTCTCATAAATGAGCATGTCCAATCTACCCACTGTGTTTCATTAAAACCAGACCACATCAATCAGGGCCTGAACTTTAAAGGCCAGGTCCCCACTACAGCAACATGGGAGAAAAACATGGAGCTGTTAAAGTAAAGGACCTCACACTGCACATACACTGCAGCGCTCATACACTTAACACCACGTCTCTGCTGGTGGACCACACATCGCAACGTCAGTCCAAGACCACACAGTATGTCTCATAAGACTGACAAAAGACCTTGTAAGACCTCACACCCGGCCTTAACATGATGCGATAGGACCTCAGAGAATCCCACACCTGTAACGCCGCAAACCGCAGAGTAACTCTATTGAGGAGCTACTGTAGTCCCCGCACAGCAATTAGAAACCTGGAAACTGTTTAGACCCGTGACTGTTCGGACATTTTTTACTTGACAAAATTAAGTGCAAAGGAAGTGTAAGATCCGCTTTAACCCGGGGCTATTTTCCCACTGGTGAGAGAAGTATAAAGGAAGAGCCAAGAATACATAGCAGGAAGGTCAGGGGGGATGCCAGATGGACCAACGGCAGGATGGATGGGTAGATAAATGAGTGGAGGCCGGGCAACAAGAGGGGAGACTGGGAAAGATTCCCATGGGTGGGGACGGGAAAGCAGCCTTGTGATGGAAAGCTTTCAAACTCCTTTCATCGGCTGCCTGAGGACTGGAGCTTTACAAGAGCAAGATGAGCCGGCGCCACTGGAGCTGCTTGGCGCTCTTCAACGAAACCCAGACACAGAGACAGAGCAGGACCGTATCACCACTCCACCCACTCTCTGTCCCCGCCCCATACTCCAGCCCACAATCCCCATCGACCTCAGCCTTGACTTTCTGCACAGACACATCAGATCATTGGAAGGCTTTGTCATTGCAATGGTAAAGACTTTTTACATTTTAATTATGAAACACATGGATTTTTAAAGTCCAACCCCTGCTTCTGATGTGACTTTTCATATTCCTGATTAAAAACTGGTTTTACAATCCAAACTAATGCAGAAAATATGATTAAGCATAAACTGATGATCACTGGTCTTACCAATCCACACTCAGAGATCGTCTCCTATAGGTTGGAGGTCTGTCCAAATTCTTCTCTGCTTTGGCTGGGCGCTCTTTGAGGGAGAGACGATGGGTAAACTTGGAAATCCCAGACTCTGACCTGGTGGAAAAACAAAAGAAAATTGCTCAGAATAAGACTGTACCCTGCTTCCTGAAGGGTCAAGAGTCGTTTTTGTGACATATATATATTCAAACACTCATTCAAGAAACCTCAGATTTAAGTTAAAATGTTCAGCTGTGGTTAAATATAGCTGGAAAACATATAATCGATGTCTACAGCCAATGACTAGATTCACTTTGCAGAAATTCTCAATTGAAACGTAGCCCATGAATTGATAAACAGTGTAACAATACTGTAGTTCCCACAGGAAACATTAGGTTTCAGGGAAAGCCGCATACTTCCTGCCTAATTTTCTCCAAATCTTTTTCACAGGAAAAAAATGTGAAGTCACACACATTTTAATCTCCTCTACTGGGCTGCCAATGTCCCAGTTCAACTTTTTGCTCAAAATTAAAAACAGGAAATGTAATACTTATTCCATTCCGGCCCGGGACACATTTTGATGAGATTCAGCAATGCAATATTGCTGTGGTAACATTAGGGACTAATCAAAACGTAATAATATTTTCTATCAAAGTGCCTGGCTCACAGAGGAACAGAAGAACTGCCTGAGCACAAAACAGAATGTGGTGTAAAATTTCACAAGACTGTTCAAACAAAGGAAAGATGATTGTCCTGACAGTAGGGAAAACAAGAAAAGCATCAAAACAATGAACAGTTAAAAAGGGATTTCCTGTTGATTGTGCCATGAAGACTTTAGAAAAATGACCCAGAATTACATAAAATTATGCCCGGGCACAGTGCAGCATTTTTCCCCTCACCTAATCTGATACCCTGCTGTTTCCATTTTATTATGAAATGATAAAACATCCCTAATGATGACTCATACGTACTCAACACGCATACATAGACCTCCTCTCAACCTCAGCCAAAAAGCGTTTTAGTCTCTATGGTGAGCTCTGTTGGAGACAAACTGCAGGGATGGCAGACTGCTGGGATGCACCCTGCCACTCAAGCACAAAGCTTCTATCTGACATTATTGTTGTTCACATAAGGCTTCAATAAAACAGGGCCGATGAAATCGTACACAACAGTTCGTGGCAGTCCTTTGATTACTGAACAGTGACATGGATGAATGACAGTGTGGTAATGCGTCCAGTCGCTTCTAAATTCAATTGCCAAACTGGCAGGATGACAAATGCTCATTTTTTGGAATCAAGATGCAGAGGTCTGACAGCATCTTAAATGAGTAATTCATACACTCTCTGTCCAGGAGAGAGGACAGAATGTCCTGTCTGCTGAAGTGCTTCTATGAAAAGACCGATCATATTTGGGAGAATGATGACTGAAAAAGATGAAACTGGAACAAGACCTGCATCATGGACTTGTAAATTTTCCCACTGGGGTGAATAAAAGACTGCTGTGGCCTTGGAAATTAAAATGAAACCCTTATTTTAAATTACAGCTTCAACTGAGCATCCTCCTACTTTACTTGGAGGATGGCCTGCTCTTTGTTTTCAACCAATATAAAAACAAACACATTGCAATAAGATTTTTATTGCCAAAACTTTTCTAATTCCTTTGACAAAATACAGTATGTTTAATTGTATGATCACGAGTAATAAAAAATAACAATTAAAGGATAAATGAGCAGAAGCACATCTCAATATGACATAGATCTACACAAAGAACGAGAGTGAACATGACATTTAAACTTGCGTACATGACTAGAGTTGAACAACAACGAAACATAAAGAATGCTATTAAAAAAATCCATAAAAAGGGGTAGCAAATTATTTTTTATTTGAAATCCTGAAAAGAATATTCTCCCCCTAGGACCAGCTGCTGATCTGATAATGCAGGAGTTCTCATTCAAAATGACCTCATGCTATGGCTTATCTGGTAGAGTAACCCCCAGCCCCACTGCCTTCGTTCCCACTGCTACACCCACAACTACTGTTTCCTAACCCTGCGCCAGCTTCTCCAAAGAGTTGGTTGACCTCGAAGACAAAGAGACATATTTTCCTGTATGAATCACACAAATGGGGTGTGGGATTTTAGTCAGATGGCAGAGCAACCCCTAATTGATGGTATTAAGCTAGGCTGGGCTTCGTCTTCTTCAAGGGCTTTTAATTAAATTAGTACCACTGCCCTATGCACGCCAGCTCCTGTCAGCCATCGCCGCTGACAGGAGCTTCAATATAAACTTCAATATAAACGACAGAAGTTACAGTAATCTGTCAGATATTCAGACTCTTAAATAGGCTACATGGGAGATTGGCTGGGATCATCATTTGTTGTTCATAATTGCTGGATGTAGATCTGTGTTTGCTCTGTGACCAATACTTATGAGTCCCCATGTAAAAACTTCAAACAAAACTTCTGGATCAAACACATGACACAACATGACAATAGGATAATGACTTCAATGCCATGAAAACACATAGGATCATGACTTCAAAGACATGGGGGCCAGCGGACCTAGATGAGGACTCAGGGAATCCCTTTGAGGGGTTTAGAGGAAAACTGGACATGTGAAGCAGGTGGGTCTCAGTAGAGGCGATGTGTTGGCAACTGGCTGCCCTGTTGGCTTCTTGAGAGCTTCAACGCTGGCTCCGCCCCATGCAGCTGTCCCTGATAACATCATCACAGCAGGCACACTACAATGATGCAATCCCCTTAGAGGCCTTCAGGATATCCCGGTCAATTATCCTCTCATCAGAAATACTTTTTTTTTCTCTCAGTTTACGTGTATTCATTACTGAATCAGACATTTGATTCATTTTATTTTTGATACAAAGTCAAAGCTGGTGGACAATGTGACAAGACAGATTACTGCTAAATGATCTGACCTTGTATCCACACAATCCTGCGCGCGCACACACACATACACACAAGTGAAGCTTCTAACCTGTACCACCACGTGGCAGTGCACACTTAGGAGTCAGCTATGTTAAGGTATCTGTTACCTTGTTCTAAAAGAAAAATGCTTTTTTTTAAACCTAAAAGCTGATAACCACATGTTTCTGTCAGACGTCGATAACTCACACATTCAACCGTCCTCTTTCTGAACAAAAAACAAAACAAAAACAAAACTCTTAGACCACATTCAGAATGGATGGAGAACACCCACTGTATGAAATAATAAATATACAAGTGACCAAATTATCCTGATCCTGATAATGTATTTATTTACTCAGTTGCTTAGTTGTCTTTGTATTTACTTCTTGATTTCATGTACATTTTCATTCATTGTAGTCGTGGGTTAACTTCATATACAGGGTGTAGTGACAAAAATTGTAATTGATGCTGTACGTCAGTCTTGTAATGTGTTTTTTGTACTTAAAATATAATCAAATGCATCCTTTCTGCTTTGTTGCACAGTGATTACATGACAGCATGTTTCTACCTTCTATGCGTCTTCTGAGGAAAGCCTCCATGCGATGTGACACAGATTACGATTGTGCTGTGCATTGGTAAATTTCTTCACTCCTGAAGCAAAATTGTGCTTTTATTAACAGAGAAGGCTTACAATGTGATACACAGAAAATGTTGACCTACACTCATGCACACTTAAAGCCTTGCTCACCTTCACGCTCTCACTGCAAAGGATTGGTTTCTCACAAACTCACCTAATGTCACTTTCCCTCTCTGTTCAGTTGCCATGGCAGCAATTAACTGTTCAGAGGTATTCATGTACAGAACAACTCTTCTAAAGAACTGATTGTTCTCATTCTCAGTACACAAAGCTATCGCCTGTGCGCTTTGACCCTGTTCGTAGCCTCTGTAACCCACTCTTACATGAGAGCAGAGTTAAGACTGCGTGGAATTCAAACCTCTCGGGCTCAAAGAAGTATACAGTCTGCTACAAGGAGACACTTATTTCCATGTAGTTATTACTGTTACTATTGAATTTTCAATATTTCTAAGTAAATAACTACAAAAAAGGATCTCATTTTGTACGCATCTATTACAGTAATGCCACTAAAAGTATGCGTTTTCATGTATTACCATCATTATTATAGTATTATCATTATGATTTCAATTCTTAGTTAATAAAGCTCTTCATTATTTGGAGCTATAAATTTATACGGTATGAACGCACAACTAAAAGTGTTTAACACGTTTTACATTCTTGCACTCTTTGGAAATAGGGTGCATCTAGCTTAAAGGAATTAATTTGACACATACGTTCTTCATAATGTCTCAGATTATATGGAGGTTTTTCTGTGAGACGTGTTTATAAAGTGATCCCACTGGAACCAGCAGAACACTATGCATTACACAATCTATGTGGTCCGTCTGAGGTTAGGCTGGCTTAACCACAGATCTTATTTCAGATTACTAAGAAACAGACACTATAGTAAATCATAAGCAGGACAGACAAATACCTGACCCTGTTTCAGCAATTATGGGCAATGGCTGCCTACCTAAAACAACTATTTTGGAAGGGAGAGAAAACAAAGCACTGGGATTTCTTTCATCTCTCTCTCTCCTGCTATGGCTTCTTATTCCTGCCAATGGAACTCTAATACGCCAACAAGAACACGGGCACCCACCCATATAACAGATACATGCAAATGCAGTGGATGCAGGCATGCATGCACGCTCACAGATACACACACACACACAAACAGTTCAATCCGGGAACACACCCCTAAATGTGTTTCATTAGGCAAACAAAAAGGCTTTCAGTGGTCCAATCATAAAAGAACGCAGCCAAGCTATGAACATTGCTAATTAAAATCTGCTCAAAGAAAGCCTTGTTTTCCACTCACCATCTCTATCCAAACCCATGTCTGTATGTCTCTCTAGATGGTGGAGGCCGCTTTTATTTCACTTGGACTGAAGTCTCACCAATAAAACATACTGATATTTCTTCAAGCTAACAAGCTTTTCCTTTAGTCGTGATGCGATTACATTATTTGAATTGTTAAACGCGTAATGTTTAATCGATGGTAGCAGTGGGGTTCAGTAAATGAAGTGTGACGACGCAGCAGAAAATATTTGACAACAGTATCCATTCTTGTTGCTGTAAATTCAAATTATAAAAAAGCGTGATGAAAATCAAGTTAATGAAGAGAAAACATGTTGATGAGAAGTGCCAACAAAGAGGAGGGAGGCATTTAACAACCAGCTTATTGCCTTGACAAATAAATCCTAACAATAACTGCCTGAGCTTCAAGTGGTAATGATCTAATCACAGTGCTACGCGCCAAAGGAAGGGACGCACATCTTCTCATATGCTGCCCATCCACCCACTACGGTAAACAGAGATATTTCCATCTCTGCTCTGTTCCCTCCATCCCTTCATTTGCACGTCTGAGTCACTCCCATCGTTTCATCTTCTCTTTTCAAATGTCTCCCTTTTATTACTCCACGCTCTCACTCCTGTTTTCCACAGAGTCGGCACATACAGAATTTGTCAGTGAGACAAAAATGAGGGAGGAATTCAATGGCTTTTTTCACTTTGGTTAGCTCCCTGTGGTGTTGGGTTTGATACTGTTCCCTCTGTGTCCCCCTTTGTGTTTGATGTGAGGCATAAGGCTGACTCAACACAGTGAGATATTCTGATGATGGATCTGCAGTCAAATTCATTCTGAATTGAGTTGACAAGCTCATGGATGCCAGCAAACTATTAGGGACTGGAGCTGGAGTACCGTGCCGCTAAGAGAGGAGGGGCAAAGCAGGCAGCAGCACAGATCATTTTCTCTTTCCACTCCGTTACAGTTAGGTGGGATGAGATAATAATGTGAATATGATTTGGAGGAAAGTGATCCCGGGTAATTTAATAGATATCACATTGCAGAGATTTTGTAACACTCAGTTAAAAAGGGCACAATGCGGTACCCAACGAAACATGCATGTGCATAAGACTGACCTACAAAGGCATTATGTCAGTTGCTTGCAGTATCCAAACTGCGCACTGAAATGAATTATCAGTGGGACAAAATCCAGGAAATACAGACATACAGGAAATAATAATCTAATAAAGTGTACCTAAATAAATCAATCTAAACTAGCAGACAGGCGCCACATGCCACATTACATGACAATGTAAGAGCTAATAATTCTCCGCATAAAACTCCACATAACAAACTCCACATCCAGTTGGCATGCTGTAAAAATAAAATAAAATAAAATAAAAAAACTAAACTAAAAGCTGCTAAGCCCTTGTGGAGCCTGGCTCTCCTTCTCTTCCATTGCTATATCTGCTGCTGACCTATAAGACTGTATGATTTACCATTTGGCTGCCTACATAGCGAATAAAAGACAAGGGAGTGAACATAAAGGAGCGCATATATGCCAGTCTCTGCACATTTCTTTGCAATTTGTCGTAAATACACAGTTATTTCAATGCGTGTGCTTGTATAATCTCAGTCTGTGGCTGCGGATGTGTGTGTGCCTGCTTCAGTCTTGAACTGAGGTTTTTAGACGTCTGGCCTGACTGAAGTGGACACCCCTCTGGTATTATGTTTATGGCCTTGAAACAGCTTTAAACATAGACACACACGCAGGGCACCCCACTTTTCCTCCATCAACCCACAATTGAGCATGGCGTCGAGATTCCAATCAGGGCTGATCCAGCAGACTGCGGGGATTATTTATGCTGGAAAAGAGAAGGGAACCTCGAGGAGGGAGAAAGATTTGTGTGTGTATTTCAGCATTATTATACTTATGAGGACCACAGGTTTAGAGCTTAATTATAGAAACTTGAGGTATGTCCTCTAAAGTGAGCATTTTTCCAGTTGCTGTTTAAAGCACATATTTACAGTTAAAGCTTGGGTTTAGGGTTTAAGTTACTAGGATTAGGGTTAGGTTGGGGAAACAGTTATGGTCAAGCAGAGGGAGAAAGTTGGTGAGAAATTGTCTAACATAAGCACGCACACACACTACACACAAACAAATACCTCTTTCACACAGGCAGACTGGTAGTAAAGTTGAATGAGTCAATGTGCATCATCCAACCTTGCTTTATGAACAATTTTTTGACCTGGGTAACACGCTGGTTATATTAGTTATGGAAATTCAAATTACTCATACTGATATTTAAAAGTCTGGAGGAGAATATAAGTAGCCAAAAATGGTAAACATTGAAACACAGACGTTTCTTGCTGAATATTTGATTCGTTCTGGTCTTTCTGAGGCTGTAGGCAGGAAGTGACAAGGATGCTATGGTGGATACTCTGCAAGCCAACTCATTTAGAGAAGAGGTGGAAGTTCAGTGCACTTGGCTACAGGCTTTTAAAGGTTACCACTTGATAGGCCATGTGGTTTGAGGGAGAAGGTTCGTATAATGGAAATTTGAGAACTGTACAAAATGCAGAACCTTGAGTTAAAGTTCCTACTGTGCGGTGCCAGTAACCTTTTTTAAGGTTAAGTGTAGGACAATGCGGAATAGTAAAAAAAGCTGGTGGTCTCTTTTGCTTTTTTTTTTTTTTTTTTTTCATTTAAAATGCCTGTGAGTGACCTTAACATAATCGTGGTTGAAATGCTGAGCTGGCTGCCTGTTTGTAGCAAAAGCAGCTTAATCCTGAAATCATATTTGTACAATTGATCCAGAGTGTTGAGATGTTTTTGGGAAAGTTGATCAAATTTTGATGTGCGGTTTCAAACTGGAGGGAGAGGTTTGGTAAAGGATTCGACTTGTTGTGCAACATAATAGACAGAAATTATCCCTGAGAACTCCCTCGGCTAATGTGGTCTTAAGGATGGAGTTTTTGTACATTATGTTGTAACATGTGCGTGTGTGCATGTTTTTGTATGCAGAGCCTGAATGGAAAAGGCTACGCTTCATCGAACACCAATGTTCACGTTCTTTCTACATTTGCATTTCTCTCTTTCTTCTTTCTTTCTGCTTACACAGACACACACAATCATGGCCAGGATGCCTTACCAAAACAATGGCTGTCTCTGCCTGCTCAGTTCTCTGGCCTGGCAGTCTGCTCTTTGGGAGCTCTCAAACAACCCAACATTACTGCAGCCAAGCCACATCAAATAAGCACATGCACACACACGCACGCACACACACACACATACACATACAGGGATACATGGATAAATGGCGCTAACTTTCACAGAAGTTTACACTCTTCATGTTGTGAAACACACACTGGGTACAAACACACATTTTGCAGCTAAGAACATGTGTGCACACAAACACACTAGATCAACTGTACAAATAGTTGCACACTGAGATAGCCAGCCAGCAGCAGTCTCCTCCAGCCCGCTGAGTTAGCTCCCTCTCCTACCACCATTACCACTATTGTAAATACTCCTCAATATGTATTTACACTGGGATTTCAGAACCCTGGAAAAAAATGAGGTGAAAAGGAAAAAAACGGTGGAAAAATGGAGGAATGTGTTTCACGTCAGTCAGACAGTGGGAACCCTCAGTCCTTATTATCTTTCTACAAAAATTGCATTTGAATTGTTCCTCTGGGCAATGTGATGTAGTTATGTGGTGGGTCTTGTGTCTCTATCTTTGCTCTCTTTTCTGTCTGTATACGACGGATATTCTTCGTTTCTCCTCAGTTGATTTGACAGAACTCATTTGAAACTGTGTGTACTGCACCCTGGATGAAATGCATAAACTCTGAGATATCATCAGCTTTGGGCTGTCAATTAAATGCCGCTTTGGCTCTTTTATCACCTGTAGCTAAGGCAACCAGCAGCCACTGCTCTGAGGAGGAGCTGTTAACTGTGAGGAGTTGTTTAGTTAAACAACGCCAAGGCTCAGGGGCTGTAGGGGAAAGAAAATTGAAAGTGAAAGTCATGAAATATTTTTAGGCAGAGATGACCAATGCTTCAAAAGGAGTGATATTTTGCTTTTTTTAAAAATATAATTATGCCTTTTAAAACATTTCCCTGTGGTCTACATAAACTGTAAATGCTCTGCTTGGGTCTGAATTCCTCATTAATT
>JAPTGW010000012.1:10736291-10747444 GCA_029814545.1 Apogonichthyoides opercularis
TGCGCATGGATGGTTGGAAATATTGATAATACTACACATCATAACATCAAATCTTATGTCTTACACATGCCCAGTCCTGTGGTGAAGATGACATTATTGTTAGCCAAGCAGGTAAAAATACAACTCCAGTACAAGATTTCGAGATTTGTCCAAATTTCTACACCTGAACCCCATTGAAAATATCTGGAATCTGGTTTTTGTGGTTTTGTTTTGTTTGTTTGTTTGTTTGTTTGTTTTTGGTTGGGTTTTTTTGCACCAGGACTGACATAAGCGTCCAACATGTAAGAAAATGCATGGAAATTCAGATTAAAAAATCAGGGTTATTCTGCCACATATTCACTTCTAAACTCTTACAGAGAGAAAGCATTAATATTGTAGGTTATTTTTTAAAGAGAATATGAATGTTTCACAATTTACAGATCTGAAAACACCAATAAATGTTAGAAAATGATGAGAAAAGTATTGTATAAATATGTTATTCAAATTTCTTAAAGGCCATAAACTAATTGGCTTCTAAATTTTCTCTAAAATCACTCTGACATAAGAAAAAAAATCATAAGTTGACGTAATGTAACGTTTCCCACTGTGTTGCAGGTTGTGCCAACTGTACTGCACTTGAACAACAACTCAAACTGAAATTGGAGGAAATAAGAAGA
Source organism: Apogonichthyoides opercularis (assembly GCA_029814545.1). NCBI lineage: Eukaryota > Metazoa > Chordata > Actinopteri > Kurtiformes > Apogonidae > Apogonichthyoides > Apogonichthyoides opercularis. The sequence goes on from JAPTGW010000012.1 coordinate 10,736,948, forward strand.
CTAAAAGAAGGTATGACGGTGATTCTATCTAGGTTTAACAGAGAAGACAAACACTGATAAAATTCCTATGTGAGCAGACAATATCTGTGCATTGTTGTGATTTGTTTTCGTTTGACTATAAAATGTATCAAGTTACCAGAGTAAATACTAGATAAATAGGTGAGCATTAATCTCAGGATGATTCAACTCCATTTGTCAAAATTTTGATGATTTTCAGTTGCACTTGGATATTCTAGACCTTTTTTTTTTTTTTTTAGACTAGATCCCTCTGTTACATGAATAATAATTATATGCATCAGTTGTCTCTTTTTTTTAATACTTGTTTTCTTTTTCAGAGCTGCTGAAGTACAGTAAACCGGAGGACAAATGCTAATGTTTCTTCTAATATAATATTGTTTTCATCTGCCACTGCTATTAATAACATTCATTTACACTTTGATGTTGCAAATGGTAACTTTTAATTCTACTGTATTTGCTGAACTGTCTACATTTTAACTCAAAGTGGAATACTGATTTGTTGTACTGTAGAAATTAGCTTCATTCAAATGCACAATATATAAAGATTTTTTTAATCTCTTAAATGTAAACTTATATACATATAAATAAAGGAAGAAAGAAAGAAAAAGTTGAAAATGATGAAATGGTAGCAGGATTCTTTTTGTTTGACAAACTCAGTAAGGATGCTTACACAGCTCTTGAAAATCTTAAACTATGGAATTTTGAAATGCTGTTCTTCAGACCTTGAATAGTCTGGAATTGTGTGTAAAACCGTTAATAAAATATGGAAAAAAAGTTTCTCTGTCAAATTTTAGAGTATGCTCAAAGGCACATAATCTTGTGAAATAAATACATGAAGAAAACAAAAGACGTTATATGATTTCACTAACCAGTCAGTACTGGAATGATTCTAGTGAAAATTGTTTGTGTGATATCCATGCACTTTTTTTCATAGGTTTTAAAAATGTTTGTCAGTAAAACATAATTTACTGCAAATTATCAAGTCATTCATACATTTATTAAAATGAACTTTTCTACTACACACAACAGGTACAGTCTCAACCAAAAAAGTAGGCACACAAGTCTTAAAGTACATAAAGTCAAGGTCTGGGGGAAAATGGCAGATTTGAAAAAGTCTGGAATTTTTATTTGGATAAAGAGCAAGCACTCTGCTTATTTTGTGAATTGTCTTGTTCAATCTGAAATAATGAATGAAAATATATATGTTTTGTTTTGTTTTTTTGTGAGGAAAAAAAATTAATTCATTTTCAAGGTGTATGGAAGCTGTGAGTGTCCATTGTCAGAAATGTACCTGCCAATATAGTTGCACATGTTGGAAAAAATCTGATTTGTCTTTTTTTTAATTATTATTATTATTATTATTATTGTTTATAAATGGATTTCATTGGGATAAATCTGAGACCTCTAGTACCAAATTTTGTGCCATCTCATGTAAATGTGTGCTGGTATGATAACAAAAATCCTTGAAAGTAGGTAAAATGTGGCCTATTACTTACACTAAGACAAGAATGCTTTTATTGTATTTTTTAACTTGCAGTAAAATATGGTATGAATGCTTGTGGACTTTTGCTTTGTATTTTTTCTTACGTCTTTGTTTTTATAGCAGTCCATGAACGAGGTATCCAACCAGTTACCTCGTTGTCGTTACACTTCCATCCGACAGGTGGCAGCATAGACCATAATAGCGGCTAATTCCTCAATGTTTTGTAGATCTATGGACCATCCTTATGCTTTGCAGATCTAAAGCGCATTTCCTTTCCTGACGCAAGTGCCCGGCAAGGCTGCTGCACGCCTTTTTTAGTGGCTGCTATACAGCAAAACTGGATCTTAAAACTATTCAAAGTAAACCCACACATCACAGGATCGTTTTCATAAGGACGTAGGTGAGTTTGTTTTTGCAAACACTGCGAACTTAGTAGCACAGTTTTTGTAGCGCTCAGTATTTACCAACTGGACATGCGGGGAGGCCCGGTACTCCCGTGGTTTGATGCTAGCATTAGCTTAGCACTCTCCCAGCGCCACGTTAGAATTGCTGTTACTAACAAACCAAGTTTAATATAACAGAAATTGTCTGGCGTACTAAATAGTCAGGGAGTGTGCATTTATTTCAGTTTTTGTCCAAAATTGTCGTAGTTTAGTTCGGTGTGAAGTTTTAGTGGTGATTCTTGCGCCATCTGTTAACGCTGAATGGCGTTAGCTAACAGTAGGCTGTTCTGTTAGCATTCATACACACATTTAGCTGTAGCTAACCGGTGACCGAGCTACGCACCTCCGTTAGCTACACCACTTACCTGATTCACAGTGTTTTTAGTATGTAAATGTAGGTACATTTACGCTGTTCTCAAAATGAGAAGGTGAACCAAACTCAAGTCCTGTTTAACCTATCATTGGTAAAGTATCTGCCTGGTGTCAGTGCAGCTGATTCTGTTTGTAACTAGTCTCAACTGGCTAGCTTGACCAGTGACCGGTAGACTTGTCATGGGGAAAAGACTAGTCCTGCTCTGTTACTCCAACTAACTAACGTCTGAGGTACTTTAATGTTGTTTTATGCTGATAATTGTTATTGAACTCTTTCCTATTATACTACTAATTGGAAGTTTGTGACCAACCGATATTCAATACCGATTACTTAAAAAATCCTAAACCAGACACTGCTGTATCAAAGCTGTACATACTGTCAACGATGCAAGGGATAAAAAGCTTATTAATATAGTTGCACAGCAGCTAAACGTATTCCTAGAATGTCGAATTGCATTAAACAGGTATTTGATGTGGATAGGGAGTTATACATAAAACATCCTGTACTAACATATTGGCAAATTGTTATTTTTAAAAAGGCACTTTGACACAAAGTTCAAGTCTACCTATTCACAGTAAGCATAGATGACTAACAATGAAAACGCGTACTAACACACTAAAACTTAAGTTTCCTACCTTATTTCTTCAGCAAAAAGCTATACAAATAGAAATACCTCAGAATTACATAGAGTGATTAAAATGATTCTAGATTGGTTAAAGCTTAAATTATGTGTCATTTAATGCTGAATCACAGGTATTTTTATATAGACGTGTTGATGTGGAGTTGAGACAAAAATCCAGTTTAAATCTGTCTGTATTGTGCTTGGCCGTACTTTGGTTTGGCCAATTGTCCAATAAGCTGTCATTTTGTCCATTAGCATAACTGGTGTTGTTACAGTTGCAAGTTTTTACTTGTCTTATTTACAATAGGAAGGCAGGTTGTCTGTCTGCAACATTAAATGTTAATGCATGTGCCAACGCTTATGTAGAAAATTTAAATTTAATGTGTAACTTTCTTTTCACAGATTTACAGCCCTTTTTAGAAATGTCTCGTTTCTTTGCCACCGGGTCTGACAGCGAGTCAGAGGAGTCCTCATCTGCCGATGAGATCACCCCTAAACCACCCGGGACAACTTTCAAGCAGTCAGTACAATTTATTTTAAGTCTTGCCATCACAGCTTAAACCGAGCTGTTTGAAGGAATCTCACGTTGTTTCTCCTCATGTTTTCACAGGTCACTGCTGCTTAGTGATGATGAGGAGGACACTAAGAGAGTGGTACGCAGCGCAAAGGACAAAAGGTTTGAGCCCCACCTTGGTGTTGGTGTTTTTTAAGCGTCATACCTTAAAATCGTGTATTTAATTCATGTCATGTTAAATCGTAGGTTTGAGGAGCTGACCAATCTCATCAAGACAATCCGCAATGCTATGAAGATTCGTGACATGGCCAAATGTCTGGAGGAGTTTGAGCAGTTATGTCGAGCGTTCCTCAAAAGCAAGAATATAGTCGACAAAGAGGGTGTACCACCTTTCTATATCCGGCTTCTGGCTGACCTAGAGGACTATCTCAATCAGGTCAGTAGTCATTATGAACTTATTATAAAGCCATGTATTGCATAACTAGCAATAAGCACTATGATACTTACTGTAATGTACCTTGCAGCTTTGGGAGGACAAAGAAGGCAAGAAGAAAATGAACAAAAACAATGCAAAGGCCCTGAGTACACTGCGTCAGAAGATCCGCAAGTACAACAGGGATTATGAAACAGAAATTGCTGCTTACAAGGAGGTAAACTTAAGCATAAAAAAAAAAAAACAGTAATTCTGTATTTCAAGAAGAAAAGATTCTGGTTAAGAGATGATCTAATGACTCCTATGAAATGGGATAGTGGTGGCATGTCACCAGTTGAATGTCCTGGACAGCAGTAGCCTTTGGTTAGCTATAAGTCTGAATGTTCTTAATTTCTCTGTTAGAACCCTCAGGACTCTGCAGATGAAGAGGAGGAAAAGGAGCCAGAAGAATCTGGTGAGCTTGAATTCCTTTTTGTCTGTTTTCTCAATATACAGAATGGAATAAAGTGATTTTTCATATTGCATTCTCTAAAGAAAAGATGATGGTAAACATCATCCTAGTTTCACTGTAGATTGTACTTAATTTATATGTAAAATGCTGCATGAATTACATATTTTTAAAAGCTGTATTTAAATGATGTTTCTTATGTCAGGGTCCTCTTCGGACAGTGATGAAGAAGGAGGAGAAGATGGTGTGTCAGCAAAGGCCTTTTTAAAGAAGAAGCCTGTAGTAACCCCTGATGCCAGCAAGTTCCTCAAGTCTGCCAAGGGATCTGGGGTAAGAGTTGAACCTGCCACAAACCAACAGACAACTGAAATGATAACTCCGTGGGTCAGAAGACAGAATTACATTTTTCCATAATTGATTGACGTGTATAAAGATCGCTGAGCTGATGTGCTGGTTTTGTTCTTCTCAAACAGGATGAGTCTTCTTCCAGCGATGATGATGTTGATGATGAAGACTGGGGCTCAGACTCCGTAGACAGTGGCAGTGAGAGCTCTGATGATGGGGAGGGAAAGAGTGCTTCCTTGGCTGTAGTTTTCCTTAAGAAGTGAGTGTACACCATAGCTTGGCTTTTTTTCCTCATGCTTAAAGTGTATACTTTCAGTCACAGCATTTTGGACTATTGGATTGAATGGAAGGTAATATTAGGCAAAGATGAAATTCCTAGCCTTGTAGTAATTAAAGTTATGATCATGTATGCTGTCAATTCTAAAGGGCTCAGGGGCCAGAGAAGGCTGAGAAAAAGATTGGAAAAAAGAAGAAGCCCAAGAAGAAAGAACGACTTGAAGAGGAAGCAGAGGAGGAAGGAGGAGAGGAGGTCGAGGGAGGATGGGAAAAAGTCAAGGGAGGCGTTCCTCTGGTCAAGGTACAGAATATTTTCTAATGGAAGAGCGCTTTAAGATAATTATGCAGACGATGTTAGATAACATCATGTTGCTTTATAAACACTCTCTAAAAGGTGACATTTAAATAAAAACCGTATATGAGGTAATTTAACAGTTATTTATACATTTTGTGTTTATTTTTATTCATCAGGAGAAGCCCAAGATGTTTGCAAAGGGCACTGAGATCAACACAGCTGTAGTGGTGAAGAAGCTGAATGAGATCCTGCAAGCGAGAGGCAAAAAGGGAACTGACAGGTAACACTGCTTTATTCATGTGAGAACGTCACAGCTGAAGTATCAATAAATGAGCCTGTGTCAAATAGCTCTGTTCAGTGAATTGGCACACAGCTTCTAGCCATTTTCCTCTTTGTCCTCTATTGTCTTTAAGGTTTTCCTTGAGTAATAATTGTATAAAAATTGTTCTGAGGAAAATGCTGTGTAAATGTAGGGGGTTTTTTTTGTTTGTTTGTTTGTTTTTTTACTTGCAGAAAATTCCCTAATGTTTTCTCCCCTTGTTTGATTTCCTTCTGACAGAGCTGCCCAAATTGAACTCTTCCATGCCCTGGCAGCCATCGCAGCTGAGAATAACCTGGGTCAAGGTATCCTGGTCAAAATCAAGTTCAACATCATTGCTTCCTTGTATGACTACAACCCCAACTTGGCCGCCTTCATGAAGGTAGGAACCACTATAATTCTTGGTTTTATAGAAGGAAAATCAGGCCTAATATAATATTTATATTCCTTTGTATTATTTTAGGCTGACATGTGGAAGAAGTGCCTGGACTGTATCAATGAGCTGCTGGACATCCTGTTTGAGAACAACAACATCTTCATTGGAGAGAACATTGCAGAGGACAGTGAGAACCTGGGCATCTCAGACCAGGTATTAGATGAAGGCTTTCTCTAAAACTTTTTGTTTATTGCATTTCCCTTTTTTATAGGTCAGGTTTATTTGCTGAGGAGTGTCCTAGATCACTCAAAATGAATATTAACTGCTCCATTGTGTGTTTGTCAGCCTTTCAGGGTACGTGGATGCATGTTAACTCTGGTGGAGAGAATGGATGAAGAGTTTACCAAGATCATGCAGAACACTGATCCCCACTCACAAGGTTAGTTATGTCCTTTAACAGATTCAAACCCATGGTTATGAAAAAAAACTTCAGTGGGTAATCAGATTTTTGACATTGGAGAATAGAATACATACATTTGTGTACACAAAGTCCAAAATGGTTTTTGTATGTAAACATTTATACAGTTTCGGATCTTTCGTCTGTATTTTTCCCGATGGGTCATTACTTTGCTCTATGGTTTTCTTCAGAATATGTCGACAACTTGAAAGATGAGGGCAGAGTTTGTGGCATCATTGACCGGCTGCTCAGCTACCTGGAGAACAAAGGCAGCACAGAGGAGATTTGCCGCATTTACCTGCGAAGAATCATGCACACCTACTACAAGTTTGACTACAAAGCCCACCGGCGTAGCCTGGGCCTCCAGGGAGAGTCCAAGGTAAAAAAAACAAAAAAAAAACCACATGTGGTGTGTCTTGAGTGGATGACATTCATTGAAAATACTTTTCTTAATTTTCTTATGGCCCAGGACAAGGTTATCATGTGCAAATCTGTCATCTGCTGAACAGCCTTCTATGTTCCAGTTTATTAGTGAGTTTAATCTACTGAGCCTTGTCCATCTGTCTGCTGTGTAGTCCGAGCAGGACCAGGAGGAGAGTGAGGGTGAGGACAGTGCTGTGATCATGGACCGTCTCTGCAAATTCATTTATGCCAAGGATCGCACCGACCGTATTCGTACATGTGCGATCCTCTGCCACATCTACCACCACGCGCTGCATTCACGCTGGTACCAGGCCCGTGACCTGATGCTTATGAGCCACCTGCAGGACAACATCCAGCACGCTGATCCTCCTGTGCAGGTACGAAGGCAGACATCCTCACAAAACATTATGCGTTTGTGACTTTTAAGCCATGTTTAAAATGTTGATCCCTTGTTTTCTCTTTTCCAGATTCTGTACAACAGAACCATGGTTCAACTTGGAATCTGCGCTTTCCGCCAGGGCATGATCAAAGATGCCCACAATGCCTTGCTGGACATCCAGTCCTCTGGCCGTGCCAAAGAGCTTCTGGGTCAGGGTTTGCTCATGAGGAACATGCAGGAGAGAAATGCTGAACAGGAGAAGATTGAAAAGAGAAGACAAGTAAGTCACTGTCTGGCCATAAAATATGTTCACTTATATTCACAAATCATTTTAAATTGGTAAAGAAAAGTTTAGGCCTTAAACTGTCTTATAAATAAGTATAAATTGCATCCAATAAGGAAGCTTTGGTATAAATGTTTGATCTGATGGTTTTGTGAATGCTGTTTTTTAACTCACCAGTCGATGGGTCATGAGCAATTGTGAAGGCAGTGTCCAGCGTCGTCTTTGTTAGCAGTTCCTTCAAACATCTTCTCTGACAAAACTTTTGGTCGGATTCATTTTAAATGTAGTTTCCTTGAGACAGTGTCTACAAAGTTTATTCACATTTTTGAAGTTTAGAATTTTTTGAAATATTAAAAAATTTGCCTTTACCTGTATTAGGCCATATTTTGATGTCGTATGAAATGGAAATGGTTAGAGATATCAATATAGTTACTATAAAGCACGGTTCGGTAGTCACATATGCACTTTCATTTACTTAGTGAAAGTACCACCCACTTCTATTGTGAGATTGATCTCCTGCATCAACACCACAGGACTCTAACATAGCAGCAGAACCTGACAGTCTCACAAATTGAAGTTATTGATTGCTGCTAGAACATGCTGTTGAGCTGCAGGACTATTGGTCTTATGGCATGAATATTCAACTCAAGGCACGTCCCCCTTTTCATCTGACCTGAAGTTTTAAAGAACTCGATGTTTGTTCTAACATGGCTTTGACGTCCTTTTAAAGGTGCCATTCCACATGCACATCAACCTGGAGCTGCTGGAGTGTGTCTACCTGGTGTCGGCCATGCTGCTGGAAATCCCCTACATGGCCGCCCACGAGTTTGACGCCCGCCGTAGGATGATCAGCAAGCAGTTCCACCACCAGCTCAGGGTGGGAGAGAGGCAGCCCCTGCTTGGTACGAAACATGTCACCCATAGAGCTCAAAATCCAGATCATGACTAAAGGGAAATGAGGGGGCAATTGTAAATGTTCTGTTTGTCCCTTAGGGCCCCCAGAGAGTATGAGAGAGCACGTAGTAGCTGCCAGTAAGGCCATGAAGATGGGAGACTGGCGTACCTGCCACTCATTCATTATTAATGAGAAGATGAACAGTAAGGTGTGGGACCTGTTCCCTGAGACGCTGCGAGTACGCGAGATGCTTGTCAGGTTAGCAGACACGCTGTCATCTCCACTACGGATTGTGCCCATGCTTTGAAATCTGTAGTAATTTAGCTTTTTTTTTTTTAAAAAATAGTTTTTCATGTTTTTTATTTATTTTTTTCTCCTTATAGAAAGATCCAGGAGGAGTCACTGAGGACTTACCTCTTTACATACAGCAGTGTGTACGACTCCATCAGGTAAATGCAAGTTCTAACCCATAACTTTTCATTAACTGCTGTGATTTGTTCTGATCTCAGGCGTCTTTATGGACTGTCTGCTTATTGTACATCTGTCCTGCAGCATGGAGACACTGTCTGACATGTTTGAGTTGGAGATACCTACAGTGCACAGCATCATTAGCAAGATGATCATCAATGAGGAGCTGATGGTGAGGTTCTCCTTTTGATGGAGTTTTATTGTAATGGATGCAAAAGGAACAATGCACCCATGAAAGGTTGTTTTTTAACAGCACTCATTCCCTGTCTTCTTCCCTACAGGCCTCACTAGACCAGCCCACACAGACTGTGGTCATGCACCGCACAGAGCCCACATCCCTGCAGAACATGGCCCTGCAGCTGGCAGAGAAACTGGGAAGCCTGGTGGAGAATAACGAGCGTGTATTTGACCTTAAACAGGGCGTCTACGGTGGCTACTTCAACAGAGGTGAGTTCAGGACAAATACTTCTGCTACATCATACGCGTGTCTTATGTATATGACATGTTCACATTTACCTTGTCTGTCAAAGGTCTACAACCATCTCTCAGGCTGTGAACACAGTAAATGGTGGCATGATCTTGTTATTGGTCAGTCTTTTGGAAGCAAATCCTAATAGGGTGTGTTTTGTATTACAGATCAGAAAGGCGGCTATCAACAGAAGCAAGGCTACCAGAGAGGTATGTTGATCCACACAAGTTTGCATCTTGGACATATTATACCACTTAACCCATGATAAACTTTCTTAGGCCCTGTCCATATGAAGATGGTTTCAGTCATATCTGCAAAAGTTTTGCATAGGATAGGCCTTTTGTCTACACAAATCCAGAGTTTTCAGTCACTGAAACCGGGTCCCAGAGTGGAGATATCCACACACACACACTCTAAATCAACCTGGTGACATGGGAGTGCCTTCTAATACAAATGTGTGCTACTTCACTATACCAAACTGCAACTTTTCTAAAACGATGGTGTCATAAGTCCACTTCTCTAACCTTTCACTGTGTAAGCAAGACGCCACTTCACAACACAGTGGCTACAGAGTAGTGCTTGTGCTACAACAGCTATTGAATCAAAATCTTCAGCTACTCTGTCATTGCAATGAGCAACAAACAACCATAGCTAACAATATTCACTACGTGCTCTTGAATCTACCACAGAGGGGAACCAGAAAGGTAACCAGGAGAAAATATTGGATCAGACCTGGTAGAACCAAGCAAGCTTTCTGTGCATGCTCCACGTCTTCTCCGTTTTTTTGTGAGAGCATTACACATACAGGCCTGGCATTTGTACTACATTGTTTTCAGTGGTTTCATGTGGACGCAGGTATTTCCTGAAATGACTCTGTGTTTATGGAGCACCTTTTGGAAAACAAAGAAAAAGATTGGATCGGAAACGATGCGGTTTTGTGGACACAGCCTAAGTCAGCATGTTTCTGTAGTCTGGACTCACTGTTTATTGCTGAGTTGCTCTGCTTTTAATCAACAACTAAGGTGTAATCCATTAAATATTTACACTTAAGGTTAAGATAAAGTGCCTACTTCTGTGAGATTGCATTCAACAGGGCTTTCATGGGTTCTTCAGACTAATGAATACATTTTAGGTCTTTTTTTTTTTTTTTTTTTTTTTTTTTTTTTGTATTTTAATCA
>JAPTGW010000012.1:11073261-11085014 GCA_029814545.1 Apogonichthyoides opercularis
TAAAAAAAAAAAAAAAAAAAAAAAAAAATCAAAGCTGTCCATTTACAAAACTGGTAAATGACAATTACCTATTTTTGCTGGCTTAGCAGCTCCACCATTTGGATATCCATAACCTTTTTACAAACAACAATCACATAATTATATAACATCTACAATGGCAAAACTATCATATCATATTTGAATGTAGTGTAATTTTTTTGCTAGTTCACCAACCATTTAGCAGGGCTCCATTCATACTGGGGCTTCGAGCTCCAGTAAAACCTTTAAATTTCACACCATCATCATTTTGTAAACTGTAATCAATACCTATGAATGTTCTATTAGAATGACATTATGCAAGATATTACTTAAAAATGTACCACTGGGTTTGGCTCCCTGTCCATTTGCCACACCAGCTACACTAGCATATCCTGAGAGCATAAGAAAAATATCAGAGGCATTCAGAGTTTTGTTCTGTGATGTGCAGAAAAACAACAAACTAACCAGCTTTATAACATCTGAACTCACCTGGCTTTGGTCCCTTCATTCCTCCATTTCCATATTGAGGCCTCAAACCAAAACCACCATTATAGCCTTTGTAAATACAATAAAGATATTATCAAAGAAATAAATTAGAGGCTGCAAGTGATGATAATGTTTGAATGTTGCACGTCTCACCTCTCATGGGCTGAGCTCCATATCCATTATAACCATTAACACCATATGCTGGAAGAAAAAGAAAGCAACTGTTAACAGTGTATTTAGACAGTGACTGCAGTACTGTACTTGCCTTTATATACACCTGTCCCTTGGTTTCCTGCAAGCTGAGGTACTCCTACACCTCTGGAAGGTCCCATTCCAACAGACGGGCCTTAAATTACAAAAGTACATAGACATATATACACTGTATGCATATATAAAAAGGCGGGTCAAGGGAATGCTAGGATATCCTGGATAAAACATGCAATACCTGCTCCATAAGATGGTCGACCAAATCCCTTCATGGGTTTAGTGCCAGTAACCCCCTGTCCTGTTGAAAACAGAGACAAAATTATATATTTTAAACTCATTCTGCCCACCCCCATTTACTCATAATATTTTACACAAACACTAAAACACTTTATTGTACATCATTTAATGTTGGGCCTTGCCCCATTGCCGTTGCTTGGACCACTTGTGGTTTTTTGACCTGAAGAGCATATTTCAATACCAACTCACATTTTTGAAGTACTGAAGTAAACATCCATTACATTTTAAAGGCACCATTTAAAACAAAACAAAAAAAAAAAAAAACAACAAAAAAAAACCCACACCTTTTGAAGACCTACAATAAAGCTGTGTAAAACATCCTACCATTGCCTTTTGTTCCAATTCCATTCTGTGCTGCGCTGTATGCTCCGTTACCTACAACCACAGTAAATGGAAGCCATTTTTATTTTTGATTAACGCCAAAAACAGCATTAATGACTACAGCTGTTTTACACAATTCCTCGAGCTTTAAAAGTGATCACAAAAACCAAGCCTGTACACAATTCTGATCCCATTCTTTTTTTTTTTTTTATATACTGTACCATTTCCTTTAGTTGATTGTCCCCCATATGGGCCAGGTTGGGCATTATATCCTGCAAAGCAAAAGAAATGGCATTACTCAGGAGATGTGCAAAACGGAATATACTGTGACAGGATTCATCCATTACCTTTCATTTGCTGTCCATTCACTGGTCCAGCTTGGGCACCAGTTCCTGCAACTAAAAACACAGCATAATTATTATATAATACTGAGTAATTATGTTTACTACTACTACTACTACTACTCCCACTCCCAGGTGGACAGATCCATGCAACACATACCCTTAGATTTAGTTCCATTTTGTAAAACTGCTGGATTTCCTCCTACGTTACAAATATAAACAGGTGGAGAGGTGTTTTAGTAAAATATGCTGTAGTATAGTAGGTCATGACTAAGGAAAAGCTGACTGAGGACTGTTACTAGATAGTAGGTATATTATAGTTTTAATTCCAAATAGTGACATAGTTTACAGTCTTGTCTGTGACCATTTTATTTTGTGTCTTTCTGTTAATGCTTTGTCAGTACTAAAATGTGAGACAATGTTGCTTTTGCTGCCACCTGTTGGTTGAACTTGCTGAACCCAAAGAAAAAATCTAATTCTCATTACTGCTGGTGGCAATTGAGGTATCAAACTGTCTCTGATCTGTCAACTCATGGGGAAACAAGTTGTTTTAAGTCAACTGATGATTAAGAGCTCTGACTTCGACTTTTTCCAGGACTATTCATCTCTCATGGAAAACTATTTTCTCACCTCAAATTCTTGCTCATGTCTATCATATGATGCCTACCTTGTGGTTTGCCACCCTGCCCGTTAGCAACACCAGCTGCTGCTCCATAGCCTTAAAAGAAAGAACATAAAGTATTCATTAAAAGGAGGATTTTCAGAACGATTTGTTTAAAATGGAGCCAATTCAGGGACATCATGAACCTACCTATTGTTCCTGCTCCACTGGGTATTCCAGCTGCTGCACCATAGCCTTAAATAGATTGTATACAAGGCAGAAAACATGCAACTGAGAATTTGATCAACTTTCATTTGATACATGATTTGATAGAATACATTTACCATTGTATTTTGCTCCATTTCCATTTGAAACTCCAGCTGCAGCTCCATTGCCTGAATGAAACATTTAAAAAAAGGACATTAGATGAGATAAACCATCAAAGCAGATTTGCACATTTATGTTCACAATCTGAAATCACTCACCTATTCCTTTAGATGGATATCCCCCATAACCATTCTGTGCACCCAGTCCTTGACCCACACCTTAGTTAAAAACATTGTTTTGTTTTAAAATTCAATTACTGAGAAACAGACATTTTAAGCACAAGGAAAACCATACCATGACCATACCTTTGGATGGCATGAGCATTCTTCCAACACCACCACCATTCTGAGGTCTTCTTCCTAGAACAAATGCAATGTCATCCATGAAGTAATGGTTGCATGCACCATAAAGATGGTGTGAACAGAAAGTGATAGATTTACCATTGGGTTCTGGCCGTTGTCCATTGGACACTCTGGATACAGCACCGTAACCTTAAAAACAGCATGTTTAATGTAAAACTGCAGTCAGAGCAATACAGTTACACAACACACATATTTTGATTTGATTACAAGTTCAGTCATCTGTTTGTTTGAGAATCCTTTAGAAACTCCTTATTCTTTGTCATACTGATAATAAACCACGGGAAAAATCTTAAATCTGAAAACAGTTGTAATAATCTGTTTTGATTACACAAAAAAACTTATTGTTTAAAAGGAGCACTCCAGTTGGTCTGTACATTAACACAGCACAATACATTTTGCTTAGTCCACTGTCCTGCTGAGTCAGAGCACTGAAACATTTTTGGGAAGTGCCAATCCCAGAGTCAATGAAGTGACTGTGTACTAGTAGTAAAAGCCACTCATCCCTTCTCGCAGAGGTATGTTAAATTTAGACTACTGCCGCCACCGAAGCTGAGCTGCCTTTGATTTCAAGAACCGAGAGCTCTTGTAAAGAAAAAAATAGGATATATAGCTGCTTCACATCACCACAAGAAAACCTGGTGGATGGCTGAGCACACTTAAGAGCTAAAGCAAGCGTTGGTAAGATTTTAGTTTAACATGATCGTTTGAAATTCGACAGACAAACCCAAACATCTGAAATTTGTCTCATCTCTCCATTCAGGGATGGTCGCAGGTTGTTTCACTGCCATGAAACGGGCAGGACATTAACACAATTTGGACTGTTAGCAGAATAAAAAAACAGTACCAATAATAACAATGTGTAGTTTGTAATATTTAAAACATTTACTTCATTTTATCGTTTAATCATTTACATGATACATTTTGGCTGTAATTTACAGAAACCTAATTTTAGAATCAGATTCTAAAAGGCAGATCACTATCCAATTTGAAAAGAATATGCAAAACATTCACAAGGACAGTTCAAACATTCATTAGTCTAGTAAAATGGGTACTTTCAGAAACTCGACACTGCAATCAGTGCATACACACTTTCAAAAACAATGACAATTAAAGATCAGTCATGTTTAAAAAAAAAAGTTAAATATTCTACTTTTCATTACCAAGTGAAATGAAGAAACCACAGCCAGTTAAATAAGGAAAAACATTAAATAAGGCTTCGGTCCAAATATTAGTCAGACTCCATGTCCAAATGTACCTGTTGAGCCAGGTTTATTTTGGACTAATTTTACTTTGGATTCTGGATAAATTTGTTTTTAATCAAGAAAAACAGGTTTGACCCGAGTTCACTCAAGCAGAAAACTTTAACTCTAAGGAAGAATATTACACCTTACAAGATATTTAAGTGGGAAAACTGATTTTTTACCATAGCAGCAAAGCTCTGGTCTCAAACTGAAATCTAACTATATATGCCAGTATAAAGATGCACATGAAATCACCTATGGAACAGGACATATTACTGATAAACTCAAATGATATACTATATGTGAATAATATACAAATATGAAGCTAATATACTTCATATTCTGATGCTGACTTGCAACACGACTTGACAATCTGACTGAACCCCTTCATCTCTGCACTTAGAACACTCACCCCCTGCATGTGCTGTCTGAACCAGCCAAAGGATCACCACACTCTGCAGTAGTAGTCGCCCCAACATGATGGACCTAAAAGGAAAGAAGAGCCCAGAAATGTTTGAGACCCAACAGGAAGATAAGGATGCACTAGTGGATATTCTGCAGTGGGCAAATCTCCCTGATTGTGAGGGTCTAATATACACTTTGGCCTGAGGCGTCCCTCCTCCTTCTGCCTGTAGATGCTCCTGTTGTCCAGATCCTCCCCCGTCTTGTTAGCAGAGGCACCCGAGGTGTACACACACACAAAAAAATAATTGGGCACTTAAAGTACATTAACACTTAAGGGAGAGGTGCAAAGGCAAAGAGAGGGAGTTCACCAGATTGGACACTGATGAACTTTGGATGGTGGTTGTTTTACCATACGAACTGCATTGAACAAAGACAGATGTTGCAATAACTTATGATCATTAGTTTAAGTAGTGTATGTACCTAGTTGGCCAGTGATGTCTTTAAATACTTCTTATAGCTACTTTACTATAAGCTGTATTTTAGAAAAATATGGTTTCTTGTGTCAGGCACAGCTGCAAATCACAAATACATCACCCCTGGAAATATGGTGCACTATGAAATACTGAAATGAATAATAACCATGTTAATGTAACATGAAAATTTTCATCAGACGAGGAACACTAATGCACAAAATTGAGCAGTCCAAGCACAGATAAAGACATGCTATTCTGAAGACACGCAAGTACAGACAAGTCAGTCACTGCATGCTTGTGTACTGCAGGAATATTTTTAAGACCTAAAATAAATCCATTTACTATTAACTACCATCAGCTTTATGAATGGACACTGACATGTCCCGATGGAGTCCGTTTAACAGGTGATACAATAGTGGGCGAGCTTCACTCTCCACTTGCGTCTCCTTTAGTCCATGAGGTCCCCATGGTCTCATCCTAGACACACACAAACAATTAGGCTGAGTGCCCCCTTATATACTTAAAGGGAGAAAAGTGGGCAAAAAGAGATCTCACCTTTCACATAGATTCCTCACCCAAAGTCCAAATCCTCTTCTTATGGGGTCAAGGAGGGGTTAACGTCTCACCTCACAGCTCACCCAGACCTCTCACATACTTGGCTTCTCAAACTTCTGTCACCACCTCTGCTGCCACTGACAAACCATCTAAATTTTCACCAGATGGTAACAAATGCGTCTCTTCTTTAACTTGTAATTATTTTGAAATCATTTCAGTCATTTTCTTATTTGTCAAACATTCAGGAGTGTTACTTAAGGTCTAAAAACACATGTTCAAAGGAATGACTGACATGAGAGAATTATATACATGCTTGTAAAAAGAATGGCACAGGTGACTGATGAATGGAAAATGCACTAAACTGCAGAGGAGTTCAAAGGTCACATTGTATTTATACATGTACTACAGATCTTTACTTAATCCAATATCACTTTTGGTCAACGTTGACCTCCCAAACTTCTTACTGGGCTGTTAAGATGGTGTGCAACATGATCTGACCCTCCATCTTGTTTACTTGCACAATTCATTTGCTTCTATACTGTACTTCAACCACACTAGTGACACAGTGGTTCATTAAGATGTGCTGTAATACTTTATTTGGCTGCACAAATGTGATCGAACTGAAAAGGCATGAGTTTAGTGAAGGGTGATGGTCAGAATGTTAACGTGACACCGTTAACTGTAAAATAATTTCTGGCCGAAGTGTAACCACTGTTGAGCAGGGATCTAACGCTGCAGTGCATCTGCCCAGATGTGTACAGTTGTTCAGAGCAGCTGCTGGTGAACATAGTTCTGACTCAGTATTTGGTAAAGAGCCAGTGGAGTCTGCCAACTGTTGACATCAGAGGATAGTTGGCATTGGAAATACAACTTCACTTGGCAACCAACTGCAAACAAAGCCTGACTGACAGCTGGAGCACAGAGAGCGATTTGAGCAGGGGTTAAAAACACTTCAGTGCATCTGCTGATTAAGAGATGTGGATATACCAAAGCCAGGAGGCCTTAAATAATCCTACAGAGAAGTGGGGATTGCAATGAGTTTAAAAAAAAAAAAAAAAAAAACCTATAGGTTTTAGTCCTTAATTATTTAACCTTTCAAAGTAACTACACAGTCACAGGATGTATAGGAAGAGCTAGTGCTTTTAGTTTAATAACCATTACAAATGTTTCCTGCTGGATCAAGAAGTTTTTATTCCTTTAACAAATTTTCACATGCATGTCTGAACTATTGGATTTTGTTTTCACTGTCTGGACCAATGCATTCCCTCTTAACATGATTTAATGTAATCTTAATGAAAATGCCCATCCCTCCTTAAAACCAGTCCCACCCCCACAACTCAGTCAAAATAACCAACACACTTTCTAATCATTTTACAATTTAAGTGACCCTGAAGTGTAATAAAATGCATTCCTTTTGCAAAAAAGCTGAGTTACATCAGGACCGACTGTACTGATATCTTCTTCTGCTCATATTTACCTGCAGTAATCCACATTTCATTGCGTTTAAAACAGCCGTACACATGCAGGATGTTACCACCCAAAATTCACTCAGCTGTGAGCGAAGCAGTGACGTGTAATGAAAATGTTTGCCCACACTAGACATTATATAACCTTTACAGTCTCCACAGTCAGACAAAATGATTTTGAGGACAAGGACCTCAGAACAAGGCAAATTAAATCTACACAAAGAAAATTTTGTCTGTGCAAACAAACGAGTGTGAGCAGAGTTTTTAGGACTAGTGCTAGGAGTAATTTTGGCAAACTGTTGCGCATTTTTAAAGATTTTTTATTTATATTGCAAGTGCTCTACAGGTGGTGCAATTTAAATTATTCCGTTTCCAAATGAACTAAAAATCTCTTTACAACTGAAATATCTAAAGATGGAAAATTACAAATACATATTTAGTATCACTACAAATGTACATACAATGCATTCCTTTTTACAAAAAACCCAAAACTGCATAGCTTATGTTGATGTGCCATGCCAAGACAACTACTTTCATGGCTGTTATAATGAACATATAGGTACAGCTGTACATGGATAAATTACTATATAATCCCCCACCTGGTCACCAACATCTGATTCAACATTTAATTTACCAGTAGGATACCTCTGATTTATCCAAAATGTAAACAATATTTATATACACATCTCAAATTGTGCAAATGTAGAGTTTGAATAGATGGTGGGTAATAAGTCATCTAATCTGCTTTTTATGAAATTTTATGTTAAACATAAAGCAGAGAATGTATAGAAATGGCCAAAAAATCAAAATTGTAGCTTTCTGATTTCAGAGTCTTTTGCGCCAACATAACCGACTGGGGACCCAAGAGAGGAAAATAAAACACATCTGATAAAGGAAATAAAAAATGGAAACAGTTTTCAGTGTGAAAAATGTGAAGGGATGTGGGGAATAGGCAAAAAAAAAAAAGAAGAAGAATCAATGCAGTCTGACGACAGGTTAGAGTGCACTGCATGGCTGTGCAGCAGCTCCTTTCACTCTATTCCTTACCAAACCTGGTCATTAGCTGAACATCACATTTGTAACTGTCCACCTTATGATGGAAGAGCCAGGAATCCAGTTGCAGACCTGAATAAAAATGTCAGTTAAATCCAACAAATAAAATGTTGTGCTTGGAATAAATCTCCCATTACATCATCAACATCCAAAATACATGAATAAATGCAATACTCACTCCATGTTGCTCTTCAGCTGATGCACAGTGCGTTTGTCCAGATAACGGCAGAAGAGAGTGAGCAGGTTGGATGGAAGGAGGAGTGGCTCTACCAGGGAACACTGGGACAGCTGTCCCGCCACCTGGAAAATTGTGTCAGTCCTAAAAGAGAAGACAAACACCCGTGTCAAACCCTCGGGCCTTATTCCCAAATCCATCAGTTATATTTCTTCTGTTTCCCACCAGGCCTCAAAGTCGCCGATGCTTGGCTCAAGAGGAACACCTGAGGACAGCAACTTCTCTCCTTGTGACAGGAGTGCATAGAGTAAGGAGAGTCCAAACTGAAGACAGCAGAGACAAATGACAAAAATGTATAAACGTGGTGGTCAGTGGTTGAGTTACGTTGAGCTGAATCCCCCTAGTTTAATTCCTGGTCTGTTCGAACTGTGTTGTATGAGGTTCCCTTCTCTTTAGTATGCATCTGTTGTCTACTATCCCCCACCATATACAGGCACCCACAAAAGTCAAGCAACAGACCTTGTTCTGACAGGCCAGTGTGAGGCACTCGTATCCTGTTTGAGACTCAGATGTCAAATCTTTGAGGACCCCGATGAGCTGACTGAATGTCAGACCTTCAATTACATTTCGAAGAGCTGGGTAGAGTACTGGAAGTGCCTAAAAAGTGTGGAATTATATTAAAAAGACATTTTTCTTGGTTCTTCTAGGTTCAACTGGACTTACAAGTCCAGATGAACCTAGAAGAACGATGACCTGGGCAAATGAGAACTTACACAAATATATGAAAGACAGTTTTGTAACAGTGAATGAGCATGAATTGTCATTTATTGCAATGTATCCCATGTGCTTTACCTCATCTGCATCTCTGCTCATCAGCGTAGGCAGGTTACGGGTCACAATGTGCAAGATTGTCTGTGCAGACTCATGTTTCAAGAACGGGAGTAGACGGGCAAGGAGCTTTTTGCCTTTTGAGACTAGCAGGAAAGGGAGGAACTCTCCTCCTGAATTTCTGCACCATAAGTAGAGTACATTCATAAGCAATCCAAATTCATTTTGCTTGTTATAAACTATATATGTTGTTGACAGGAAATGCAAGACTCACAGGGGATCGTGGTGTTGCATTTGGGAGTAGATGTGTTCCACTTTCCTCTGTGTCTTCTCCATTAACCTTCTTTCTTCTGCCTCCAACAAAACTGTGGTTTTTGTCCTTTCCGTCTCTTCAACCTCCAGCAGAACTATGAATAACTACAGAACAGAAAAAAGTGAAAGCAAGTGTTGAAAAGGAGACTTTTTTACTGTATACTGCATTGGAACATGGGACCAGATACCTTTTCTACTTTGCTAAGGACTTCTAACCGTTGTTGACTGGTGTCTTTTTGTTCCTGTAAAAAAGGAAAGTCTCAGAAAAATGTAAAGGAAATGAATATAATTTTAAAAAGTTGTCTCCGTCACCTCAAGTGGATTCTGCCCATGGACTGCATGAACTGCACTGATGGCACGTCGAGGAGAGTAACACGTGGACACAGCAACTTGACCTAAAGAGCCTTCAATGTGCACCACTGGAAGAATAAAACACAAACCGTTAATAATAATAATAATAATAATAATACAAAAAAGTGCATACCATTGGAAGTGTTTCAGCAAGTAATGTCTTATCAGGATATCAAACACTGTTCAAGTAGCATTAACTGTAAGAGACCTGGCGTGTACGAGTCAGTTTTTGTGATGTAAGGCGTGGTGAGTTTGGGTGGCTCCCTCTTGCTCCTGATGCCCAGCTCTTCCTCAGCGAGTTTAGCTTCAATCCGCCGATAGTACTCCTGCAGCAGTGGAATACATTTTTTTTATATGCAGGAAATAAGAAAAACTGGTGTATGTTGTTCAGGCCTGAAACCTACTAAAACCTTTGATTTCCCACCTGATAATAGTAGTCCTCCAGGTAAGGATTCTCACTTTGCAGCTGAATCATTTGTAGCCGGGTGATCCACTCCTTCTCTTTGGCAGTCATGAGATTACAGTAAGGATCCCAGGCCTCTGATTTTCTACACAAGTCACATTTCTCCACAATGTTATTCCTTCATACAAATAAAATAAATGAGAAGTTTGTGACACCACACTGACCTTTGGAATATATGCTGTTTTTGAACAAGAATCCGTTTATGTTGCGGGTGGAGCTGGGTGACAGGATCAGGATACCTGTACAGCAAACACTTTGCATCATATTAAAGTGAATTTGATGATACAAGTTTAAAAAAAAAAAGAAAGGTTTCACATTTTAATACTTCAGGCTTAAAATTGATTTCAAACTTACAAGAAAATAGTGATTTTTGCCAGACAATGTTAAGACAAAGAAAAGGTTGCATTCATTGATCAGGTAATACAGTATAAGCAGTTTTAAATTTAGTTTGTTTCATTTCAGTCCATTGTCTATTTCCAGCATGTTCCTTCTCCACCTACAGCAGTACCTTTATTCTTTTCAGAGATGACCTTTTCTGTTGAAGCAGAACATGTTTAGCTTTCAACAAAATCAATACTCTGAAAAACCTATTTTAGGAAGTGGTTTCCTGAACTAGTCAATTTTGACCACATGTGCATCAGACTTTGTGATGCACAACTGCATTTTTATCAGCAGGTGGGACAGCTACCTGTTAATTCAGGATGTAACAGCAGGGACTGGATGAAATAAATGAACTTAAGGCCTAGGGAGAGCTTTATATACTCATGAGTGATAACCCACTGCCAAACCTTTAATATATGCCAAGCTCATACTTTGCTGACAAATATTTCATCCCACACAAACATTGCTCTGAAATACAGGCAGTGAATCACACACCTGAAATGCTGTACTGGATTAGACGAGGGGCTGTAAAAGGGGGACGGACTTGGGGAGTTGGCACCAAAGCGAAGTTGCATCATCTTCGGAGTGGAGGGGCAACGGTGGTTTGTGGGAAACATGAAACCCCCTGTCTGATGTAGCAAAAGAGATCTTGTGAGTTGGGGCATACAGTATAAATTCACATTCATTTCCAATGTGTGGTGTTTGCTTAAACATGTCTGATAAACCTGATTGTAACGCCTCGGGGGCAGCGGCTGACGTGAGAAGAGGGGTGATCCTGGCATCATAGGTGCATGCATCTGCAAGACAGAGCAGCACTCAAACCACGATACAAGAATTTCAATTAGAGCCGATTAGATTAACTGACAAGTTGTAAGACCTTGAGCTAATCAATTATTTTGATGATCTGAATATCTTGGGGGTTGTGGATTAAGACATTTGAGATAATCATCATGATCTTAAAAGACAACTTTCTGAAATTTTATAGAAATAAAAACTAAGTTAATCAAGTTCAGAGTGTACATGACAAGAGCTTGTTTCTTGTCAGTGATAAAGGCATATAAACAACATGGACACCACAGCTGTGGATTTG
>JAPTGW010000012.1:11640693-11652977 GCA_029814545.1 Apogonichthyoides opercularis
GGAGGACCCCCCCCCCCCCCAAGACACGGCTCCAACCACCTAAACACAGGAGACCTGGGATAAAAATCATTGAAGGGACATTATATATTACATGATGACACATGTAACAAATCTAGAAATATTTCTTATCTCCAAACCTGTGTTCTTGCTGCTGTGATGGGTACTGTGGTGTTCTGGGCTGTTCTCTTTCTCCTGGAGCACTTCTGACACCAGAGCCATCAGCCTCTCCAGTCTCACCAGCTCCTTCCGCATTTCTAACTTTTGCTGCGAGAGGAGAAAACAAAGCTAAATGGAACAGCTTGTAATTACAAATGAGTCATGCGGTTTTATAATATACAGTGGGGAATAAGTGGAAATTAAATGCTGCAATGTAATGTTTACTACACCAAATAAAGAAACACATACTGGTTGTACATTTGATATTGTGCAATGATGTATGAAAACAGTAACGACTATCCATCAGAGGAGGAGCAGCAATAAATATGGTAGTGAATATACACTTTAGAGGTGACAGAAGCATTTTAATTTGGGGAAAGTTTTCTAAGGAATTTCAGGAAGGATATGTCTACAGCTAACTTAAATTTATGAGTAGACTAAGCGACAGATTAATGTGTATAGGTATAA
This sequence comes from Apogonichthyoides opercularis, assembly GCA_029814545.1. Lineage (NCBI taxonomy): Eukaryota > Metazoa > Chordata > Actinopteri > Kurtiformes > Apogonidae > Apogonichthyoides > Apogonichthyoides opercularis. The sequence continues at coordinate 11,641,318 of JAPTGW010000012.1, forward strand.
AAAAAGGCATATATTTCACTGCTTCAATGAGTTAAGTTTGTCCTTCTTTTCAGCTTTCAACATGCATTGATTATGTATCAACTGGAGCGAAATTAACTTGGGCAGGTATACACATACACTCACAGATGTTTTAACACAATACAATAATACCAAAGCTCTGCATGCTGAGATGTGTGTAATCCCGGGCCCTTTCTAAACCCCAGGGCATGAAATCTGAACTCCCAGTCAAATACAGTCGACAGATAAAAGTGAGAGTGCTGGAAGATGGATGAGGTAGAAAACAAGAATCATCTCCTAGGCGGCATTTCCTCTAACGTAAATGAAATGCAATTTAGAAAGCTGCTGAGGGGGACATTTTTTACTGAGCGGGGTAGTCTGTCATCCAGCAGCTGACAGTTTGGTTTGGGGAATATGAGGTGGCTGCCCTCTACAGGGAAAAACTATGTGGTGCATTAGTAAAAGCCAATGCAACCAAGCTAAAACACTCAGGTCTAATGAATTAATGGAAGATTTTTATCACTCAGGAAAATAAAAGGTTGTTCATGCATTAATTTACATATCTGCATAGAAAAAAAACAAAAGGATGCCACTAAGAACATAATTGTACTTACCTGTGTAACAAGGACTTCGCTTGAGAATTGTGATGATTCCATGGAAACGCTTGGCTCATTTACTGAAACATCGCCTGAGGTGAAAAAATACTCCAATTGTTTTCGATCTGCACACAGTGGAATACATCACAACACACGTGTACACCTTGCAGATTAATGACTAGAAAAGATTCATTACACTGCTACATCTCAATGGGTTGCTTGCCCAACATAAGTGCTATTTTAGTTACGAAGAAAGGACTTACATTCATCTGGTGTGCCAAACAAGTCCACAGATGCTTGGCTGGAATTAAAGTCTGGACTTGGGCATGCAGGTGGGCGGCTCAAGGATTTTGCTGCATCAGCTGTAACAGGTCTATTAGCTTCTCTGGAGCCACCTTTATCGCAATCAGCCCCTCTAAGAGCACAGGAATGAGCTGATGTTTCAAAAATTTGGGCTAAAGTTGGTAATTCTTCTCTGGATCCACTGGAATCAGACTCTGATGAAGACTCCAACTTCTGTGCCCTACTCCTTTTCCTTGGGTTCCCTTTGATGGAAGAGTGACCACTGAGCTCTCCAGTAGCTTTACTGGTCTGAACAGCAGGCGGTAAAAGGCCATCTGGAGTTAAAGAGGATTCTGCATTTGAGAAAAGTTCCGCTGTGTTACCAGGATAGTATTTTCCAGAGGCAGTGGAATTCCTCTGTGAAATGCCGTCTCTTATCTCCTCCACTTCACTGGCATCTCTCATAGGACACAGAAGCTGACTCTCAGAGGTCTGAGAAAACCTTGAGGATTCAGTCAACTTTTCTGCCTTATTTCCACTTCCACACAAATCAGTGGCTGTGAAGGGGAGCCCAGAATTTACTATTTGAGGGTTGACAGAAGGCTGAGGACTATCAATTTCTAACACTTTGTTAGGACTGAGGTCATAGCTATCTGTACTTCTAGAGCAGTCAACAGCACTGTCTTCAATAGAAACAACAATATTCGGGGTTGAGGTTTCTGCAACTGCTTGATCCAGTTCTGCTACAGCTGCTTTTTTTGTCAGGCCAGGTGAGTTAGTTGGGGGGATCAAATCAGAAGATGAGTTTTCATTGTCCCCGGCTCCATCTAGGTTTGTTGTTTTACAGTTCTTTTGTATTGCAGATTCAGACCCAGACTTAGCATGAGACAGATCTTCCTCCACTTCAATGTTGTGCATATTTTCTTCCTCGAAGCTACGGCTCCGTTTCACACTTGGTCCTCCGAGATGGAAAGATTTCCTTTTGGTGGCTTTGAAGCTCTGAAGCAGTTGCTCTGTGTCCAGCTTGCTGTCATTCTTATCCTCTTCGATTTCTGTTCCAGCACATTGAATGTCACATGCTGACATCTCCATCTGAGCAGTGTTTGGAAGTGGATTAGTTGGACTGTCACTTTCCAGCACAGTATCAATCACATCTGCTTTCGTTGGACTTGGGGAACTTGGAACCACAGGCACATAAGCAGCGCCGAGCTCAGACCGCTTTTCTGTCTTTGGCACTTCAGTGATAGATTCCTGAACAGACTCTGTTGGCTTCAATAATGGTGTGCTTTCACAACACTCCATGTTTTCAATTTCTTCTAAATCTTTATCATAAATGCATCCGTTTTTGCTAATCGTCTTTGCCGGGTTTCCAGGTTTAGATGAGGCCATTTTACTCTTTGTTCCACCTTTTGTTTCCTCACGTTTATTTGTCACACTGCTGTCTTTTTGTGATGCTTTCACCTTTATCTTTGCTGGTGATTTCTTTTTATTTTTCTGGACTTCCTCTGCAAAGCACTGGAGTCTTCTACTTCTCCTAGTACTCCTTAGAACAGGGGTTACTGGATCCTCGCTACTTGGGTAATTCTCAATATGAACCTGAACGTCTTCTGATGTTCTTTTTGGTACTTCTACTGGAGTGCTCTCTTCATTTTGAACTTCAACCAAAACAAGAGGTTTGGCTTTACTTGGCTTTGCATTTTTATCTTTCTTCTTCTTGGTTTTCTTTTGCTCAGTACTTTCTGACTCTGCCTCGACTTTCTTTTTTAAATCACTGTCAACCTCCTGCAAAGCGTTACGCAGGCTTTTCTTTAATTTTCTTTCTGGTTGAGGTGGTCTAATATTAGACACTTTTTCTTCAGCTTCACTGTTTTTGTCACTTTGTGTGCCTCCCTCAGTGACCATCTGCTCTGCTTCTTTAAAAATGTCACTGCTGATATTATCTTCTTGTTCTATTATTTGCTGTTCCTTTTCCGTGTCACTTTCAATTCTATCTTCAGATAGGTCATCAGGGATAGGATTGTTTTTCTTTGTCCTTTTTGGGAGAATCTTTTCAGGTGCCTTTGTGTTTCTAATTGGAATGTAGTGCGTTGGTGCTGAGGAGACTGTCCTGTTCCCTTTTCGCTCACGTTTGTACACAGCACCAAACACCTGCTCTTCAAGGGCTTTAATACGATCATCTCTCATCGAAGACACGTTGTTAATATGTTGCTTGAGATCTATTGTTGAGGCAGAGGAAAAGCTGTCTGAGTCATCTGAATCACAGGGGTCTTCGGTGAGTTTCTCCATTTCAAGGCATTCCTCAGTTGGAACTGTCATGAGCCACTCAGTAACTTTCTCCACACTCTTCTTCTGTCTCTGCTCAAGGATTTCAGCCGGCCCCGACTTCTTTTTCTTCTTTTTTCTTGATGAGTTCCTAGGAGGTTGTTCTTCCACCTCGGCTGGTGTTAACAGCTGAAGGGTGGACGTCTCTTGTTTACTTCGTAATTTGTGTGTTGATGTTGGCTTTTCCGCAACATCTGACACTCTTGTTTGTTTCTGTTCCAGATCGTCTGTAGAGCTGCGCATTCTGTTTTCTGAAGCTTGGGGAGCCTCCCCAAGGCCACTGTCCAGGCCTTCATTTTCTGTTGTCAAAGGACTTGTGTCGCCAAGTCCCATTAATCTTGCAAATCCATTCTGGGCTGAAAAACATGACAATGACCCTTTCAAAACAGAGATCGTAACAGAGAGAAAACACATTACCAGTAGTTGATGAAACTTCTTATCTGAGGTATTATCAACTATTGCTGTTATTCTGCTCTGGACTTTCTTAGATACTGACTTCTCTTTACATCCACACTGTAGAGTATAACTGGTGTAACCAGTTTGACAAGATAGTATGGGCATAGATAACACCAATGGCTAATATCAGGCTTTGCATATGGAAATACTGACTTCGAGGGAAAATAAGATCTCAAAAAATGTTTTTCATTAATTCATCAATTAATGGACGAATAAATGAGAGCAAATAGAATTGCTTAAGTCCTTTACAGTTTGTTTGATGTGCGATTCCAGATTTCTTGACTGATTCTTATACATATTTATTACTTTGACATGGGTGTTCAAGTCAACAGTTATTCAGTTTCTAGTAAATTATATGGATACAGGAGGATTAACCAGTTTTTCCCTTTTAACTTTTTGTTTTATCAGACTTTTTAAAAAATCCATTATAAGGAGGTTTCCTCTGTGGTTTCAGGTGATCGGTCCACACAGATCGGGGTCCCAAACCCACTTACTGACAGGGTCTTGTCCCAGTCCGATTCACTGAGCCAGGAGACAAGATTCTCCTATTTCTCAAAATTCACACCTAACTGCTGGGTAGACTGCAGGGCCACACACAGTGGAGTGCCCCCTTCTGTACAAATGCAGAAGAAACCTTCTGCATTCGAACAATAATTATGATGTTTTCAGAAATTTGACCTTGGAAAAGTAAGTCACAAAATAGGCCTAGGTCACCCATTTCTGAACTTGTCCAAGTTTTATACATGATGTATGTATAGTAAAAAAAAAAAATGTAAGGTTCCTGCTGGGTTTTTTTCCCCAGTGTTAGAATGTTTACAAGATGTGTCACAGATGGACATGCTGATAACAATACCTTCTTTGGCAAGCTGACTGAGGGGCTAATAAAAAAAAAACCCATCTCTAAAGACCTCATGATTTTACCTGCTACAGTTGAAGAATAGGATCTTGTAAGATCATCATTGTCTCCATTTTCCATTTCATCAGCATCATTGCTAGGAATATCTTCAGATATCACACCCTGAGGATGTGTAATACCCTCAGCATTTGTATCACTGTGGAAACAAACATAAAAAAGTAGGTGGAAGTTAAAAAGCTGAGTGAACAAATGTTATGGTTATTTTAAAAAGGTAGAATTCTTACGCTGACTGTTGTTTTGCTTGGGGCATTCCAGTGAAGTCTGCACAAAAAGAAACAATGGCGTTAGTTTAAGTAAAACATTTTGATTTCAGATACATTAGATTAGTGATGGTATCTTACAGTTTGTGCCAGTGTCATGTTCATATGCCTGTATCATGTCCTGCAACCCTGCTACAAGTCTCTGAAAGCCAGGACTCTCCTGTAGACTCCTGTTCAAAAACATGTTTGATGAAAATAATGTACTACAGTAAAAATAAAAAACAAAAACAGAGTTATGTGTTAATTATGTCTAACCTTTTAGTTATCTTGGTTTTGCACACTGGACAGTTGGCTCTTCTTTGTTTGTTGTTGTCCAACAGCTTTGTCATACAAAATCTTGTAGAATAGAAATTGTTTTATTGTTCATGGGTACATATATTTTTAAAAAGCCAGAATATGATTTTCATTGTCTTTGTCCTTACTTGCAAAACTGGTGATCACATTTTGTAGATACAGGAGCAGTCATTAATTCCAGGCTGCATGTGAAACAAAGAAGGGCATCATTACCACAATTACAGTTGATACAGAATGGTTTACATATTTAACAAATCCTTTGTTCTGAATGGGACTTACCATATAGGACATTGCAATGTCTCCCAAAGTACTGCAATGCCCTTCTTGACATCTTTGGGTGCTGGGGTTTTCATGTTGCTTTTCAAATGACAAGGCAGAACACACTCAGCATGTAAACAATACATATACTGTACAAATACAATACAGTCATATCACTACTGTTGGCTGCCTGTAGTAGACAAACTATGCAGTGAGTGTGATTTACTCATAGACACTGTCTTCTTTGACCTTGTTGCAAAATACAGTACATAATGACAGTATACCATTGTGTAGCTTTTATTTTATTCATGTGGCCTAGTCATATGGTGATCACTGGTTATAAATGAGTAGAAACACATTTGTCACTGATTTGTATTCTCCTGGTATGTATCAATATGTAAGAATTGTCCACAAAGCTGTGCAATATAAATATGACAAACCTACAAAAAAAACCTTACCCTTAAGGAGTAAAGACATATAAATATACATAAAAATAGAAAATTAAACTAACTATAGCTGAAACTTAAAATTCAAGTAACTCACTATATTACAGTAATGAAAATCAAACTCTAATATGTACATAGAGCAGAGTAAAATAACAACATAACCAAGGATCTGTCTGTTATTTCATTTGTGGTAGTTCGGTTAGCAATCTGCCACCTAAATATCCTAAATCTGTAGTTAACTTTATTAGTTGTGTTTTAAAAGCCTCTTAAAAAGCTAACTTCTAATGCAATATGATATACTGTGCTCCACTCACATCCTCCAAAAGTACAACTCATAGACAATACAGTTAAAAAAAAACACACAGTTTGCTCACTGGCTACGTTCACCCGTACATTACCCTGGACAGATAGTGGAACATTAGGTTGTGGGAGTGTACCTTTTGGTTGAGGGGAAAAGGCAGGCCGTAGCACCGCTGACTTTCTGACTTCTAAGATGAAGATAATCGACATGAATATGTCAAAAGACAAATCTGCTACTTAAGACCTAGATCTGGCTTTGTAAACGTCTATTACCAATTCTTAAAAAAATAAATGGTTGTTAATTTACCTGATATTTGTTAGTTTCAGAAGTTATCAACACGAGAACGATTGGCTTCAGTTTTCCCGCAACTATTGTCTTCTTCTGTTTTGTGCATGACGGGTAATGACATAGCGCCACTTACAGGTCGGAGTGTAAACTGCAACCTGTCACACCATAACAATTGGCATTTATGCTTATTTTGACACACTTTTCTGTATTTAAGTCTATATGTTTCATTTAAGCTGACTTTATAATGTAAATCAAGCCAAGATAACAAATAAACCACACGACAAACCGCTGGTGTGCGACGGATTTCTACCAAAATTGCTTTCCCACGTGACTATTATTTTACTACGTCACACCGGACGTAAACAACAATAAGGAAGTGGAAAAGGAAGCTCGAGGTGCAAAAGAGTCACGTTAAATATATCAAAGAACGTATCGAGAACTTAGCCGTAACTTCCTCCATTTATATGTGTACAGTTCCGATTTACTATGCAGTAGTGTTCATTAGTTCGTTTTCCGGAAGCAGTGGTGAGTAGGATTACAGATACTTTGCAGCGTTAGCTAGCTAGCTTTGTAGCATTTTAGCCAAGCAGATAACTTACTAATCATCCAGTCGTGCAACATTACAGTGTGCCATTTATGCCTATGATCTAAAGTATGGTCTTGCAAATGTCTTACTGTTTAATAACATATCTTGTCTGTCATAGCTAAGCGATGGAGGGCTCCAAGTCATCGAGCACAACCATGCAGGTCAGCTTTGTTTGTCAGCGGTGCTGCCAGCCGCTGAAACTGGACACATCTTTTAATGTGCTCGATCGGGTCACTATTCAGGAATTGATTGGTATGTGTGTTTGTTTTTACCTATTAACCATGAGTGTCATGCAGTATTTTCAGCGTTTAAGATATACTTCGTTCTGTTAGCCCATAAAATGTTTTTGTCCTTCCCAGCTCCCGTAGTGACTGTGACTCCCAGTAAACAGCCTGACAGCAGTGAAGGGGAGACAGCACCAGAGGTAAACTCAACAGAATATGTCTATTTCAACTCTGTAATGCTTAGCAGTGTCATGTTTACACAATGTTGCAAATAAGAATATGTATTGCTTTGGAAACCTACACTAAAGGCTACCATATCTCATCTTTCTGTATTTTTATTGGGTATATAAATAACTCACCTCTGTTGACTAATTAATTTAATTCAGTATGGAAAGATTTGATTAAAAATAATGCCTGAACTTTTGTTTTTCACCAGGAGACTTTTGTAGAAAATAAGCAAGATGGTGTGTCCAGAAAATATATTCCTCCTGCACGGTGAGCACTCCTTTTGATGTCTTCTAAAAGTAGAATCTAATTTGAATAGTTTATATATTAGATCCTTGTTTCAATGGAGACTTGACCTCAGGGGCTTTAGAGTAGGCTACAAAGTTGACTGAATTGCTTCATCATGTCCTTCACTATAGGATGATGTCCACAGAGAGCGCCAACAGTTTCACGCTAATTGGAGAAGCATCTGATGGAGGCACTATGGAAAATCTTAGCCGTAGACTGAAGGTAAAGTCTGCTTTAACATAGCTTCATTTGTTAAAACACGCTATCTTAGTGTGTTACCAGAGTTAAAAATGTGTGTGATACTATATGACCCTGTTGCTCGCTTACTCAGGTGACCAGTGACCTTTTTGACATCATGTCAGGTCAGACGGATGTTGACCACCCACTGTGTGAGGAATGTACTGACACTCTGTTGGACCATCTGGACACACAGCTCAACATCACTGAGAATGAATGTCAAAATTATAAGTGAGTCAGCGCCCAACAGAGTTAAAAAAAAAAAAAAATTCAATATGCTATTCATTACATGATTAAGTGCAAATGGGGTAACATGTTCTGTTTGTGACTGTTCACAGGCAGTGTCTGGAGCTGCTATCACACCTACAGGTGGAAGAAGAGGAGACCCTGCTAGCAGAGCTACAGCAGCTTAAGGAAGAGGAGGAAGCTCTGGTGCAGGATTTAGAGGCAGTGGAGGAACAGAGGGCTGCTGTCGCCCAGGATCTGGCTCAGAGCAGGATCCACTCTCAGCAGCTGGACACAGAAGAGCTACAGTAAGTGGTCTCATAAATGTGTCGTAGTTGGACATTGTGAAGAATGAAGCCCCTAATAGCTATGTTTATTTCTACGTCTGTGTTCTCAAGGTACCAAAAAGAATATAGTGAGTTTAAACGGCAGCAACTGGAGCTGGATGATGAGCTAAAGAGTGTTGACAATCAGATGAGATACTGCCAGATTCAACTAGATCGACTGAAAAAGACTAACGTCTTCAATGCTACATTTCACATCTGGTAAACACACACAGAAATAGTTGTGTATGTTAAGAAAAAAATCATTTGTGTTTTATTTAATCATTCACAGGGTTTCTGCAGATGTTTTAAGTATGACTTTAATCAGAAAATAGATTATTAAATTAATGTAACTTTTTATAAAGTTGCTTTAACTTCTGTGTCACTGATACGTATGTTTTGGTGAAGTTTTGTATTCATCACACAATAACCACGAATGCAGCCAGGTCAGGATTTAATGTAGCATATTTTGTCAATCCAACTTTGATTAAAATGTTACTAGTTCAGTGGGATACAATAACAGCACATTATGTTTGGTGGAAACCTATTAAGTATACCATCACCAATTATTGTTCTGTATTGTCATCAGGAACATGATCAAAGAACAAAATACAAATTTTATTTTATTCAGACTTTTTTTCCTCCATGAAATAAGTCTTAAATTGCATTCATAATGGTCTTGGAGATCTTTTGAGTTTTAAGTTGCTCAAACTTGCAGAAATCCTGATTCAGCAGTGGCTGTGGAAATACTTCATGTGGGCTTCTTTGACTGTGATATAACTTGTTTTTGTCCGTGTCCAGGCACAGCGGGCAGTTTGGAACTATCAATAATTTCCGCCTGGGTCGACTTCCCAGCGTCCCGGTGGAGTGGAACGAGATCAACGCGGCCTGGGGGCAGACGGTGCTGCTACTCCACGCTCTGGCCAACAAAATGGGACTGCGCTTCCAAAGGTGCACAATAAATGAACTTTCACGCACTTTAAGATCTGTCTTTTTCCTCCAAGCAGTGGTTAGAAATCCTTAAACTTATGATCACAATGTGTTTCTCTGTGTGTTTGGTAAAGAATGCCATGTCATGTTGACAGGAAAATTTATGGCCCACAAGACCATGTGGTAATTTTTTGTTTTTGTTTTTGTCCAGCTATAACATGTTTACACCTTGCCATTAATTTGGGATATTTTTTCTTCTCCATAACATTGTTTCTGTTTATATAAAGTCAGTTAGTTGGTGCTATTGCAGTTTAGCATTGCATCTAAATTTTCTTTCTGCTTTGTTCTTGGGATTTAATAAATATGTTTTTGCCATCTACTGAGGTTAACAGACAATTAATGACTTTTGATTCTGTCTTTAGATATCGCCTTGTCCCATATGGAAACCACTCATACCTAGAATCACTGACAGACAAGTCTAAGGTAATTCACACAGGCTTTTTCATAAGCCCAGGTCTCTCATCTTTATTTAAACACTGCTTCAGGCTCCAGATCTGCACTTCCTGTCTGTCATGTGTTTGCACAGGAGCTTCCACTGTACTGCTCTGGTGGCCTGAGGTTTTTCTGGGACAATAAATTCGACCATGCCATGGTGGCCTTTCTGGACTGTGTTCAGCAGTTCAAAGAGGAGGTTGAAAAAGGAGACACTGGCTTCTGCCTTCCATACAGGTCAGATATCTGCAGACCAGCTCCATGTGTACATATCCCTGTTGCCTGCATGTCTTTTCTGTGTTCATTTAGAAAAGTATTTAAAGATGAAGATGTAAATATTCATGAAGTGTGAATTTAAATTTTAAACCATTACATTGACTTACTCTAGAGGAGCTTAAGGAATGTCTGCTTTGATTATTCCATTCAGCTAAATAAGGCATTTGGGAAACCAGTGGATATATAACCACTTAAATATTTAAAGCATGGATTTCAGAACAACATTTGCTCATAGTGAAACATGCAACTAAGCTCACAGTGCAACCAAAAATCACCTACAGTGTTCTACTTTCACTCTATATCCAGCCTCTGTCCAACAAAGAACTCCCCTTTCTGTCCTCTGTACTGCTGAAGACCTTGTGTAAGGAGTTGCGTACTGTAGTAGTAATAGTCACATCTTTCAGTCTGTCAAGTGCGATGATTTAATTAGTAACATTTGCCAGTGGTTACCGTTTGGATTGGCCTTGTTAGTAGGATAACAGCGCCGCCTTTTCCCATATTTTAAGGTGATTTGTGACCATTAGATCAAAATTTTGCCTGTTCATAACCACTGTAACGTTATAGAAATGTTGAAATTAAATGAGTGTATTCGAGTGTCTGTTCCATTTTAGATGACGAACCTTTAGTTAGTACCACCCCTGGGTCTTTATGTCCTGTTCGCAAATGATGTATTTGATATTCTAATACGCAAATTGCCATTAAATTTAATGAGTACAATTATGCCCCAAATGGGGAACACATTCTTGAGTTCATTGACTTAATGGCCTCCATCATCACCCTTGGGGTAAACTTTTTTTTTTTTTTTGTAGCAGTTTGTCAGTATGTGGTGTGTAGTGAGCAGTTTGGTCTCTAGGGGTCACTAGTCTACTTTAGACTGGTAGTTATGTTGATGTTTTAGGTCAATCTTACAAGTGTTAGTTTTAAAATCACTCTTTTCATGGATATCCAAACCTAATATCCTCCTGAAACCCACTCAGCAATGTATTTTTATCCTCTGTAGGGACAAGAAGTTCTAAACTTTGCTTAAAAAACAAAACATTGTCCATTAAAAAATCTGATCTTAAAAAAAAAAAAAAAAAAAAAGTTGGATTATGCAGTTTCCAATCAAGGCAATTAATTAATGTGTAAAAAAAAAAAAAAAAAAAGCCCAAAACTTTTACTTTCCTGGGTCTGAGGACATTAAAGGATGGGGTAAATGGTTTGGTGTGGTTCGATTGTAACCCAAAAATAGTGACCTGGTGGACGTTCACAGGCGCATATCTCAGCTCTCTATTAGGACTCTTTTAAACCTCTGCTAATTTGCCATCAGACTGTGTAAAAATATTAACAAATTTGGATTTATGCAACACACAAGATGTGAAGCTAGAGCTGGGCGATTTTGCCTCCAAAAAAAATCTTCGATTTTTTTACAAAAAACTCGATTTACGATTCACGATTC
>JAPTGW010000012.1:14344680-14361966 GCA_029814545.1 Apogonichthyoides opercularis
TGAAAGTGCATGTATCTCTTGTGGTGTCAAATCAGGCTCAGGGTCTGAGGCCTAGTTTCCCCCCATAAACAAACATACACGCGTACACACACAGTCACCACAATCCTCCCCACCCACCCACATCCATCCTTAAAAAAATATTAAAATCCCTCAAATCCTTCACTCCAACCACAGAAGCCCTTGTTCTTAGCGGCCGGCAGCCTCCTCTTCTTTCTCAGTGAAAGTTTTGAAGCCGGTGACAAGAAATACAAGAAGTAGGAGCCAGAATGTGGACAGAGAGAAGGAAAAATTATTGTGTGCAGCTTTTCAGCACTGCTGCAGTCTTCCCACTAGCAATACTCCAGAAAAAAAATATATACTCACAAACACACACACAAAAAAATCAGTTATTACCCAAATCCCTGCTGTACGTTGGGTCTGTGTATGTGTTTCTTAAGAGTATGTGTGTATGTGTGTGGGCTCTGCTGTGCCTCCAGGATGCCCAGAGACGAACTGGCAGCTTGAAAAGCTTTGGCTACAAGGTAAAGCGAGCAAGGCGAGAAAAGGAGACAAAGAGGAGAGAGCAGGAGAGGGAGAGAGATAGAAAGGGAAAAAAGGAACAAGACACAACAACATCCACAAAGGGAGGGCAGGCTCAGCAAAGTGTGGCCAACAGTCACTTTATCTGTGTGATGCTGACAGTCCCCTCTTCATACCCGCTTACCGGGGGGGAAACGCAGGAGAGGGAGAGAAAGTCTTCACTCTGACACCGATGTGGCACCCTTCGTAGCGATCCTTTTCATTTTTTTTTTTCCCCCTTCACCCTTTTTCTAAACAATACCTTAGAGTGGAGAACAATTCTTCTCTTAACTCCCCCCTCAACTCTCCCTCCATTCAAGGTTCATGTGAACAAGGCCTCGAGCTCTTCCTCACCACCCTCTTCTCCCCATTCTCTTTTCTCCGTAACTATTTCACCTTCAAACCTATTCCTTTCAGAAAACTGAAGTCAAACGATGAGATTCACGTGGTCAGGACTTTTTGTTTGTTTAAAAGAAAAGCACAAAGAAATTCGACAGATCTATTGGCCATTAGACACGGTGCATTAAAGGTGAATTCCATCAAACGTGACTTCTGCATTGTTATTCTGAAAAACTACACATTTATACTTTACATTTACTACATTTTTAATTTTTTATATACCCTCAGTGGAAAAATGAATTTGAGAATTCATACCTCTTGTCTGTCTGGGAACATGTGTTTCAACATTTCACATTTAATAGTAGAGAAATATTTTTTGACAATAAAAGAAACAATTTTTAAAACATATATTCATAAGCTTATATCATTATATTTAATTGCATTAAAAAAAGGATGTTTCTTTTTTCATTAAAAGGAACGGCTTAAACTGATCACAACTAAAAATTCTAACAGAGTTAACTTTCACAATTCAAGGATAATTTTTTTTTTAGTTTTTACCTTATAATTAACTCGACTTGTCATCCCTAAATTATCTTTCATAACCTCTAACTACCTAAACCTGACTAATGACCGTGACAAATTAAATATTAATGGAATAAATTATTTTCTCCTCAGCACAGTAACACGTGTTTTATATATGTATTTAAATCTGATTTAATTCACTGGTGAAGAAAATAATAAACAGGAAAAGGAGGATCTTATAAAATAAAAATCTGTGAATGTGAGGCCAGAAAAATAAAACCGGGATTAACGTTTCTCAGCTGAGTTAAAGGCGTTTTAACAGTTGGCAACAAGAGTAAGAGAGGGTTTTTCTGTTAATGCGCTGTTCCTATTTTTTGCTGCACTCCTTTAGCTTGTGTGTCAGTGTTAGGACGCTGCTCTTCCCCTGGCCTGCAGCAGGCAGTCCTGAGGCCCTTAAAGCCAAAACAAAGCCCTGGGAATGTCCTTTACACAGCCTGGACAATAGCGGCGGGGCTTCAGCTTGACAAGTAAAAGAGCCCCGACAAGGCGGTGGCTAATTGCCTGCCCTCCCTCCATTCATCCGGCCCGCCACGCTCCTGCCATCTCCTTTTGTCCCACGTGCACTTTCTTAAGTAAACTGCCAGTTTGCCAGCAAGTGATGGACAGCTCCCAATCATTCAGCAACAATGGCATCAACACCACAACACAAGAAAGCCGAGGGGGCAGAAAAAAAATACTCTATTCCACTCCACTGTCAAAGATGTTCGCACGAGACCAAAAAAGTGTGTACAGGAAAAAAGAAACAAAAAAAAAAAGACAAAAACTTTTAGAAATCGCGGAAACGTAACGGCCTTCGGCTTATAAAAATTCATGATTTTGTCTGAGAAATTTTAAAAATGTAGGATGAAACAGAACAACTACTGTAAAATCACAACTTCAAAGTCTAGGTTTTCTTGTGTTAACATTCACAATAAAAAATCCATTATGTTTAAAATCTCAAGTTTCATATAAAAAAAATACAAGCACTTAAATATTTTACACATGAGCTTAAAAATATTAAAACCTGCTTTCTTAATGTTAACTGAAACACAAGGAGAGCTGAGGTGGCAAACCTTCTAAATGACTTACAATTAAATCTAAATTCAACATATAATATTTAAAATCCCTTGGAAATAAATAAGGGAATTTATTAATCCAGTTAGGTGTAATTGTGTTTTAAACATACAATAAAAAAGTCATTATTTAGTTTGATGTCTTGGAATAATACACCCTTGTCAGGCTGTCAAGACAAAGCAATCAAACAGTGCCTTTCATTATCCAAATTGTCAATCTGTCACTTAGCAACATAAGTGTTATAAATTGCCAAACGGAGCCCAGAAAAATATCCACGAGTAAATGGAGTTAAAATATAATATTTAAAGACAAACAAGCACCAGAAAATTAAGCACAAGCATAATTAAAATGTTGAAAAGTCTTACCATTTAAAAGAGCTGTATTTGGGATGCTGCTCGGTTCCTGGTTAAAACAAGCATGCTGGCACTCGTGGTAGTGCACAGACTCCAAGCAGACTCCCACCACCATGTCAGCCACTAATCCACTGGGGGGCAGCACCTCATCTACGGCAGCCCCTCGCTAACGCCCGATGGGTTAAGCCGATAAGAGAGCGGCTGGAGGACCGGGCGAGAGCCTAGGTACGCTGGAGCGACTTAGGACGGCAGCCCTTCAGGTCCCAGAGCGCAGAGGACGGCGAGCGGGCGGCCGGAGCTGGATGCTCACTCTCAGCCCCCTCATGCATTCAAACGCTCACTCAGGCTGCGCTGCTCTTCTCCGTCTCTGACCGGGACTCCCTCTTTCCCCCTCGCCCATCTTCATATCCCCCCTAATAAGCTCTTTTGTGTCCATCTCTCTTTCTTTGATAAGTTGAAAGAACAACAAAAAGAGGGAGAGAAAGAGCGAGGCTTTCATTCAGCGGCTTGGCAGACATAAAGGTAGTGGAGTGCCGTCTATAGGAGTTGCCCTAACTTGGCTAAACTCAAGCAGCAGGGTGTCTCTCGTCATGTCATTAATCCCCAAAACTAGCCACACTCCATTCACCGCTAGTCACACTAAATTAAATACAAAATCAAAAACACAAACGCCGGGCAGAAAAAGTGTCAGGAAAAAAAAAGGATAGAGAAAGCATTCCGATTCCAGGGCAAAGGGTGTGTGGTGTTGCAGCCACGTTGCCCCTCAGTCCTGCCCGTCGGTAGCCCCAATTTTTGATGTAGGACGCTCGGAAAAAACATCCACACAAAAGACAAAAAAACAGACATTTATCACCAAAAGAGCCTGTCATTGTAGTGGAGCTTTTACACCTCCAACTCTCCTGCCTGAACTCTCTTAAGACAACTGAGGGGGGAAAAGGAACCCCTACTCCAAAGTCAAACCTGCCAGACAACAAGCCAACAACAGCAGTTAAAACAATACCAAAAATACCAATAAATGGAAACAAGCCCTGTATGGTTTTCGTGAGAGCTGGCAATAGAAAATTCAACCCGGCCAACTGGTGGCTTGAAGAGAGGAAGCCCACTCTTAAAGCCGTGATCCGACCATCCACTATACCACCGCTGTGAGCCTTTTAACCACAGCAGAAAAAAATGACTATTGATCTTCAAATGGCGATAATTGAAAAGATCAAAAAGATTAAACAAAAAATCGAGAATGTGCTGACTTACCATGTTATGCTCCTTTTTTGTTGTAAGTTTTTGTTAAAAAAAAAAAATATTTGCTCAAAGATGCAGCATTGGAGGTGTCAAATTTTTGTAGCCGTCTCTTGATCGTATTACTTCCACAGTCCTGGTTTCCAATGCGTCTGAACTTTTTCCCTTTCTCTTTTATTTTGTTTGTGGTACCTAGCCTTTTTTTCCCCTGCTTAAGACTTAAAAAGCCTTCAGCTCAGCAAAGCAGCACAAATTATCTTGCCACCTTGCTCAGCTCTGATGCTTTGGCCGCTAACTTTGGAAGGCCCTTTACTACTGCATCAAAATTAGCATTGTCAAAGCAGTTAATGAATATTAATATTGTATTTGTCATTGGAGCTGGCCCATTGCTGAACTCCAAGTCATCCATCAGGGACAAGATTAAGCACACAATTATTTCTGACTGACAGGGACCAAATCTGGAAGATATTTTTTTTCCTCCAACAATTTAAAGAAAAAGACACAACATCATCTTAAGGTACCTCCCATGAGACGAGACAAGATTAATACACTTTTAATGAAGCAAGATTTCATGGTGCATGAACAGCAGGAACCTCAAGAAAAAAAGGAGAGGAATATAGATATATTTTGACTTTTAATTTTAACCATTTTTTAAGGAATGAAATAATAAACTAATAATTTTGATGACGCCTGAAATTTTAAATTCAAAGAGCATCTTTTTTTTTCTGTAGATGAAAAACTGATTTTTGTTTTCTGTTTTTTACAAGAGGATGTGGATTCGCTTTTTCACCTTTCTTGGAACATAAGAGAAATAAGATGTACAAGCGCTGCACTGTGAACAGCGCTGGCGCTAAATTTAACATGAAACATTCATTAAAATCCTGAACCTCCAGCGCTCTCGGCGGAGCCCAGCGGAGCGCCGACCGCTGAGGACCACACAGGCAGCCTCCATCAGCACCACCCGCTGCAGCGTTTCAGCCACATCCAGGAGTTTCCTCCCTTCTCCACCAGCCGACACCGCGACTGTTAAACACGGCTCTCTGCACAATTCTTCAAACCTCCATCAAACGTCACAATGCACAATTTTAAATGTTTTCCAAATAATCTGGTGACGTTTATTTCTCTGCAATAAATCATCTGTGGAAATACTTCATATGAAACCTCTCTGACATCTAAAATATTTGCCTGAACCAGAAGCAGCCCAACCTGCACCTGTCTTGAAAAATTAAGCAGATGACATGCCTTCTGCTTCACTCCTCTGTCCCTAAAGCATCGCAGTATCTTTTGCATGATTTAAAAAAAATAATAAAAATAAGAGGGAACATTTCAATGTGTTTTTTGCTCACATTATGCAAGTCAAGCATCATTCTTTTTCCACATTTATCAGACAAACTTATAGGTAACTGCTTTTGATCGAACACAAAATGTTATTTCATGCACATCGAAACTTATTTTTTATTTTGTTTAAGCTCTTTTGAAGAATGCGACTATGAAATACAATAAAATAAAATAAAATAAAAAAGTATTCAGGGATTGCACAAAAAATGGCAGATGTGGGGCAGTAACACCAGCAGTGAATTGGTGTGAGTGCGGAGGTCAAGCTGCGGGCTTACCTTGGAGCGCCAAGCCCCTGCCGACCACCCTGCCGGATCCCTAATACCATTAGCAACCCTTAGATGAACATACTAAATTGGGCTTTTGTTCTCCAGGTGCCGATTCGGCCTCAGCGGCTCACTAGTATCACGGCACCGAATGCAGATGGTACTATCTTTTTTTTTTTTTTTTTAAATGAATAGCGCGCATAAGAAAGTGCTCCGTTTTTGCTATTCCTTAAATCTCCAAAAGCCGTCGGCATTGCGGTACTTTTTTTTTCTTTAGTGCGCTGTTCATCTAAAAGAAAACAAAACAAAATAAATTTATTGCTTTAAAATAAAAAAAAAAATCAATTGACTGAGAAATGTAATCTAAATATACATTACAACACAGAATTAAGTGTTAGAATTTAACTTGGAAAAATAATTATTTGATCATGTAGAAATAAGGAATATATATTTGAATTATGAATCAAAGACAAAACTGATTTTACAGAAATTAAAAATAAAAATCAGTCGCTTAAATATTACAATAATTACTGTTTATTATTATTTGAGCCAGAATAATTAGATTACAATAGAATAAATTATTTTTTGCTCAAGATAAGAAATGCAATTTCTATGAAATATAATATCTGTATTTCAGCTCAGAAATCATTATTACTCGCTCCTGAATAATTTGTCAGTAATACAAGGATTAAAATGATGGATAAAAAAATGTAGAGTGTAAATGTAAATGACTCAAAGGAGACACTAGATATTAAATTCTGATTAAATAAACTATCTTTTAATTGTTGTGACACAAACACAGACGGTGATTAAGTGTTCACATGAGGCCGTCGATGGAAACAGGCACCGAACACAGAATCCCACCGCCGCTTAATTCAAGTTGAGAGCCTAAAACAGGTCCAATCTAGGTGAGGAGAGAAAGGAAGAGAGAGACGAGAGGGAGCAGAGCAGGCAGCTCTGTGGCCCAGCGTGATCACATCAGTGCTAGTATCAAATTAACTCTCCGACTTTGAAACTTATTGATCTGCTATTAAGACACTAGTGAACTTGATGAAGTGAGTGCTGTAGGTGACTCTGGGACTTCAAAGTCTCGCACCAGCCACATAAAACAAGCCACTTTGATCCCCGCTCCACTCCTCGGATCTGGAGAGGGGGCTTCAGAGGAACCCCCCAATTCTGCTCTCCTCTCTTCTCCCACTCACCCCGGGCCTGGGCTCCAGCTCTCTCTCTTCCTTTGCACGTCTGCTGATGCCCCAAAAACTGCCACAGCACCGGTGCCACAATATTCAATCTCACTACAGTCAGCAAGTTGAGAAAACAGTAGTGTACAGTGTCGCAGACAGATCTCCTTTCTGATTCAACAAGAAATAATAAACCAACATACACACAGAATATGCAATATGATGTCAAAACAACTACTAGAATACAGCGGCCATCTAAGCGTATTGGCATTAAAATTCAGTGTGGATAAGAAGGGGATTCTTCATGCCAAATACGGCATGTAATAAGGTCGGCGATGAGAGAGACAATGCAGAGAGGGAGATAGCAGTACTATTGTGTGGCGAATACATCCCCCTCTTCGCTTAAGGCAAGTCTTCCCACTACATTAAATACTGTGTGCTGCCAATCACACCTGCCTTTTTTTCAGTTTGTGCCACTGGGTGGAGGTAGTAGTTAATGTTTTCAACATGCACCATATCACTATAATATACTGGAGCAGACACAGCCGGCCTACAGAACAGTACTGCGCTCTGCCAGTTAAAACCTTTATGGGACCAATCTGAAAAAAAAGAAAGAAAAAAAAAAAGAAGAAGAAATACCAAAACAAATATAAACAAAAAAAATCTATCTTTTCCTCTTCGTTTTGCAGCCTGCAGACGCGAGACACTAAATCTCAGGTTCTCCCTCCACTAAGCTGCTAACTTAGCAGGACTGAGTAAAATAAATATTAACGGCTAAATTAATCATCGGCAGGACAGTGTTTGCGCTCAGGCTCCAGTGCTCACAGGCAGGGTGTGTGTGTGTTTGAGTGTGTGTGTGTGTCTGCACTTGGAGTGCCGGGGCTAAGCTGCGTCTGTTTAATTAAGAGGGGTAAAACAGATGACAAATGCGAGACAGTTAAACATTTAATGTGTGCTTATCTCCCCCCTCATTTATTTAGTTGGGAGAGATTCAGAGTGGGTGGTGTTTAAGAGTGATGCGCCGGCGAAACGCTGGTGGAATTAGTACACAGCCCCGTGTGCCGTGACAAGTCAGCAAGCAACACACAGCCATTTCCTGACAATTGTTTTGACGTTTTGCAACTTAATTCTGTTTGATGAGAAAGAAAGGGATTACGTGATAAATCACATAAACACAAATACGGATTGTGCAGCACAGCTGTTTATGAAAAGCACATACGTTTCAATGTAAATGACACTGTGTCACTTAATTATGGATATAGTATTTTTAGCAACACAGCTGAAATTGTCAAAATAAACCATGCAATTAAAAATGGAACTATCAAAGGCCTACTTTCTCCTTCATTTCACCTGACAAAGATTTAATTTTTTTCTGGATGATCCCCATTGTGTATCTGGTGCTGATGCACATTGCCTAGAGTCAATGTCAAATCCCAGCTCCAATAGTCCCGCAAAAAATACAGAACGAACACTGCCCGCGGCATACACATCCCTTTACTCAACCCACTTGCAATATCTCACCCAAAGTTATCGCTTCCAATGTGACAATGTTAAAATGAAAAACAAAAAAAAAAATTCTATTTTATATATAAATATATATATATTTATATATGTGGGGGGGGAGAGATAAAATGGGTGGCAGAGATGGGGGGTGGATGGGGGAAAGAGAAGCCAGAGCTAAAAAAGCAAAAAGAGGGAGAGGGAGAAAAAGAAGAAAAGAAGGAGGAGGAGGTGGAGGAGAAAAAAAGCCCTGTGCCACGAGCATATATAAGAGAAACCTTCACCAATTAGTGGGGAGAAACGGGAGAGGGAGCTGCCGCGGCGTCGGCACTCAAAGAGCCAGGCCTCGCGGCGAAGCTGTCATGTCGGCAGGATTGATCAACAGGCCTGCTATTTCTAATGGCATGTTGTCATGAAGCTGCAGCCATGGGGAGCCACCTGCCTCAGTCCTCGCACAGCACTCTGTGTATTTGTGTGTGTGTGTGTGTGTGTGTTTGTGTGCATGAAAGATGGGGTTGGGGGTACTGCAGCAGCCATACCTATTCTGTGCCCATATATCTTTTACTAACAATTTGAAAACAGCCTGGAATCCTCCTCCCACTCTCTGGCAGTCTACCTTGCGTATCCCTGAAGGTGAAAGAAATGTGCTATCTTGGATTGTTCTTTACTCTCATACAGCAGAGCCAAGCTATTGTAATATCCAACACAATGGATACAAACTGTACACTGTGTTGTGTAAAGAGAAAATGTAAATGAAAGGAAAACGTTTGGGTAGATTTGGAATAATAATAATAATAATTGTTTGGTCTAAATACAACCCTGACTTTTGTTTGGTCATTTTCATCAATTTCACTCTCTTCACGGCAAATATTTTCACCACTCCACAAATTAATGCATCAATCATAGACTATGAAACAACACATTACACGGTTAAAACCTATACCCAATTATCATCTGAAAGGCACTGCATTTGATTCGAAGTCATTTCTGTATATGAAAAAAAGCTGTCAAGTAATCGACAACACAATGAAAACTCGTCAGCAAAATGCCATCGTAAGAAAAGCACAATCAAACGCAAGGAAGATGCTTTATAAAAACGCGACACGTTATCCTCATTTTTCAGTGATGCACTGGCAAAAAAAACTAAAGGCTTGCTTCGTTTTTAGCCTCGGCGGCCAAACAAGACCAGCCTCGCTAACAATAAAAAGTCAAATAAAAGTTACAGAACTTGAGAGTTCAAGGTAGCGCAGGCTACTTGGAGTGTGTGTCACGTACAGTTAACCTTTTTATCGGGCATGCCTGTGGTCTCATCAGTCGATGAAATTCTTCGCCCGCGGCGGTGGCTTAGCCGAGGGACACAGACCAATAGAAAAATATTTCATTGTGTTAGCATTTCAAATGGCGAGTGGAGGGTGGAGAGGAGGGCATTTGGAGGGGTGGTGGGGGAAGAAGCTCTAACCGATCGTTGCCAGCGGAATTAATTGCCTATTCGGAGAATAATGTCCCTTATCCACGATCCTCGGAGGGCCGAACGCTAGCAGAGGCCACTTTTTTTTTTTTGTTTGGTGTCTTCAAAAAGAAGAGCGCTTAGGGGTACTGGCCGTATTAGGGGTTTAGCTTGGTCCCCTTCAGGCCGAGAAAAAAATAATCAGAAGCACTGAACCAAACTCAACTAATCCATCCCCCAATTAAAAACACGAAAACCATTTACACCATACGTTGTTGTTCTTTGACAAATGCTTTTTAATAAATTCCTTTTTTTTCCCCAGAAATTTCATACGACAATTTGACTATTAGATTATTAAATGAAATTCACTAAAAAAGAAAAGAGAAGTAAAGCAACTATGCTTGGATTTCAGCCAGCGCTCGATAAATGGCTCAAGATTGGGCAACCCCGGTGGTGCTTCTATCCTTTTATTTAAGGGGATTTAAGTTCAGGCTCTGTTACACATTGGCCAAGCATATGCAATGACCCTAACTGATATTGGTGCATCTTTTAGCCACATCTTAATCTAACCTTTATAATGCTCTGTGGCTTTTCAAACTCAAAACAGCATTAAAAACGAGTATTGTTTGGAGCAGGGAAGGAGGCAGCCCTGGGAGACGACTCCACTGAAAAGCTGGGCCCGAGCCGGGGCAGGAGCCCTCTGGAAAAACAGCTGCTTATGCACTCCAATCAGTGGGAAAACAAAACCAAAACCCAACTGCGAAGAAGACGGGGGGGAAAATAAGATCGAGATTTTTTTTTTTTTTTTTTTAAGGTGGAGGGGGCATCCCACATGCTCCATCCCTCCATATCGACCTCTACGGGCCTTTTCGTGCAAGGTGTCGATTTCATCCCTTGGCAGATGGACGGACGAATTTGCAGCAGTCCCCATTACACGCCTCTCCTTCGCTCATTGTGAATTCAGTCAACGAAGTCAATCTTATTAACTTCCGCGCCAGTTCACACATGACATTTTCTTCAATTTTCTCGCCGACATCAAAAACATCAATTAGCAGCTCGAAAATGGGAAGGAGCGAATGACAGAGTCCGATAACGCCGACTTATTTGAAGCCGAGGGTAAATCTATTCTCCAGTTTTGAATGTGTTCATTACAATTGCATTTTCAAAGAAGACCTCCAAATAGCAAAGAAATTAAATTTATCTCCTAGAAATGTCCAGAAATTGTTTTTTTCCCCCCTCTTTCTTTTTTTTAATCCTGTGTCTATCTCTCAGCCTCAGTGGGTGACACAAAGCATTGTGGCGCTGCATTTTCTTTTTCTCATTAGAACAGATCACAACTCCCACAGAAGTTGAAACCCTATACTGTAACCTCTAGTGTAACCCGTAAAAATTATTTTAAAAGGAGTCGAACATTACTTTAGGAAGAAAAAGAGGCGATAAGATATTCTGCCAGTGACCTATGGTTTTAGCAAAAATAGTAGATAAATACAGTGTCTATTTTTACCCTACAAGGGGAGCTGTTAACAGATTAAAGAAATAGAACCTTTCATGGGAAAATTTCACTTTTTTTTTTCCATGTGTATAATATATAGACTTATGCCAAAATGACGCAGTAATAGCATTTATTATTTTGTTTATTGGAGTGCTTAAAATGAATTATTTTATTTAGTTATACTTAGAGCAATACTGTTGCATGTGCTAATATTAGAGTTTCTGTAATGCATCGAAAATGTATACATTTACTGCTAAACTTTGGCTAGTTATTCCTACAGAAAAATCATTTTGGAATGTACAATAAATCTGTAAAGATAAATGTTAGATTTAATTAAAATAAAAAAATCCAGTCTGCCAAGGTAAAACATTTTTACTCAACCATTTACAGTTTTTTTTTTTTTAATTAATATTGTATTGTCTCTTTTTCCTCTATTGGTTCCATTGGATACAAAACAAACACATCTGCCAAAAAGCCCAACTTCCATTTTATCCACAGTCTCATTGATCATTTCCTGCTACTGCACATCACTGTTACATCAAAATGTGAAATACAAACCTACACATTAATGAAGCTCTCTCATGGCTCAACTCTTCTGCCTCCCATCACTGATGAACATGTAACTCAATAAACCTTGTCCAGTAACCTTTAAGTAAAAGGCTATTTTTTGCCGATATCCAAACATTGTCAGACGGCTTCCTCATGCTTGAGTTACATCTCCGAGGGAGTGAACAAAAGCAACTTTAGTGGCTGTGGAAAGACACTCGTAATGCAAAGGGGAGGACGCACACGGACTCGTGCGGATCACGTTCCTCCGGCCCATTGATTTCTGATCTTTTGACATTATTTAGTTGCTTTTTATTTTCTTGCCCGTCTTTTATTCCATGTCACAAAAGACAGAAATGTCCAAACAAGTGATGTTAGGAATATCTACTATCTGTCAAAAGAGCAGGCTTTTCCCGGCATTAAAGCGACTAAATGCTCTGACGCAGTGCCGAGAATCGGCGGGATGAAAATATCACTCTTTATAATGGAGGCTAATCAGATTTCGGATGCCGTTTGCCTTCTAGCTAAAAGGAGATAAAAACACGTGGAGCACTAGGGCTGTAACCAATACACTCCTAGTTCATTGCCATGCTGACCTTAAGACAAAAAAGGCCTGGACTGTTTTCTCTATTTTCTCGCACTTAATCTACGAGAAATACACCGGCAAGAAAAATGGGTCAGACGGTTGAAACCTAAATAAAAACAAAACGGAATTTTCACCCTGATTTTTACTTTAAATAGACGTGGCTGAAGGGACAAAGTGGGCATGTTAAATACTGAGAAAGATGAGGAGGTGCATCTGTAATGCGGCAGTCGGCTGAATGTTGAACACACAGTAGTGATCAGTTCCATTAAGCAGGGATTTGATCATCTCCCCCGTGCGTTTTCACAGCCCAGCTTCAGATTAGATCACTGTGAAAATGGTCAAATGGTATGTTTATCTCTCTGTAATTATTTTGATGCAGATGACAGAGATTGGTTGTTTGCATGTGGCTTGATGAGTGTGCACAGTGTGACTGGAGACACGCGCTCACACACACATACTGGCATGAAACGAGCTGAATGGTTTCCCCACAATGCATTAACCCATTAGACAGTTTCAACAAAGGCCGGGAAAAAGGTTTTAAATGCAAGAATAAAAAGTGCACACACAATTACTGCGCCGTGGCCCTCACGTTATGACTAATATTAATGCTCTTTTTAGGTGGCACAAATGGACTTTCAATGAGAATGAAAGACAAAACCTTAGACAACAATAGAATGTGTGGAACTACGCTTACAAATACAACCAAAAAAGGAAAACACCTATGATATCATGAAAAAATATCATGTTTATTTTCCAGGGCAAGGTACTTCTTAAGAATTTTTCATGCTTGCAAAAAATACTGCCATCACTAAAGAACTACACTATTTTTTGTCTGACATAGGTAATACAATTATATGACATTTAGCAATCAGCAGGGATGCCAGATTTAATATAACTGTTGCAGCGTGAACTAATTTGTAAAAAAAATCTCATAATTTAGGAAGTGCATTGCATGAAGGAGATGGTTTTCTTCCCTTTTCTAGCTGCTCTCTCACTCAGGACATCCGTCAACCATAGACTGACCTTGAGTGAAATGGTCTTAATCCTGAGGGGTAACTTAAAGATCTGCTGCATACTATTGCCCTTTTAGAGCTGATAATATATTCAGAGTTATACAAGATTGTCTATGTGATGGATCCTGTTTTTTTTTTTTCCCCTTTTTTTTGCTCATCTTCCTCTTCTCAATAATCAACTCTATTTTCACTTCACTCGAGTTCGTCTGTGTCACTAGATTACTGGCCCTTCCTATCTACCTTTCCAATTACTTTTGAGAGTTTTGGATGGACAAATTTACGCTTTCATGTCCAATGTTAGTGGATGAGCTGCTGCTTCTGGCCATGAAAGACAAGTTTTTAATGAGCTGAGGTGAGGTTAATTGGTTCGCTAAGATCCCCTGAGTCATATGACTCTATATGAAATTAAGTCCATTTCCTGGAGTTTCCCCCGGACGTATTTAATAACAAACACTTCAGCCCAATTTTCATTTCCCACACAGAGGGGGAGATGCAGGGAGCGGGTGGCAGAGATGTAAGAGAACTTGGTTGTTGTTGATGTTGTTGTGTCCCCACCACTTGCTGTAAATGCTGCCTGTGTTTGTCTTTCTTCCCACCATGATTGTAATAAATCAGCTCCTACTGATGCATCTAAGACTGGAAATACTGCTGCACATTTCATACCAGAATTAGCTAATGAGTTATGATGCATGCAATGTAAAAATGTATGATCACAATTTTAATGTTATTATTAACAATTTTATAATACAAACACCTAAAATTGTATTAAACCTTCATGTGGAACCGATCAGAAGTTAAACTGTTCTGCAAGATTTGTATGTTAATGTACTATTTGTCAGCAAACCCCATTCAAGTTGATAAGAATTCATTTAGGTGTCTCCTCTGAGGTATTGTACAGGGTCTCCATCATAAAAAAACACCACTTATTTCCTTGTAACTCTCTGGATCCCTGTGGAATGTTAAACTACAGTATGTTATGCAGGCTAGGCACATTGAGTGACACTAAACACTGACAAAATACTGCTATTATGTTTTCATTACTGCAACAATAAAGCTACATGTACAGCAACGGTTTGTTCACTATTGATTTAGTACAAGGGAAACACTACACACACACACACACACACACACCATAATGCACTAATCTACCGCAAACGACTGGGCCTTTCACTCGCTATTAGGAACCACATGATGTGAATCAGGCCCGACGAGGCCACCTTGTAATCAACACTGGTGCAAATGTGTTAAGTTCAGTGTCTCATTGAAAGGGTGGGGGGGTTCAGTGGTCCTGACAGTGTAATTACGGGTTGCCACCACAATGCAGCGTCCAGCGCACTTGACGCTAATTCAATCCATCTTCATTTCCAAGAGCAACGCCCCTACTATTGATGGATAGTTATCATTAGAGAGTGACAAAGCACTGAAACAACTGAGGCGTGAGCGGGTTAGTGTGTATGTGTGTTTATGTGTGTGTGGAGCAGGCCTGAAGTCAAGGAGCACCAGGATGTGTCCTCTCAGACACACACTATTGCCTCGGACAGCAGGATTATATATTACTACAGCGATGAATACAGGGGGGAAGAACTTGGGGTCAGGAAGCCGGGTTGCATCTTTTACACTCTCTCTCTTTCTCTGTCTCTCTCTCTCTCTCACACTTTCACACACACATACACACACACACAAAGACTTAGAATACCCTTGTAGAGTATGTGTACGTGTTCAAAAACACGCACAGTTTGGCTCAGTGTGACCCCAACACACAGAGAGGCTATGGCTCGACTCACCAGCCTTTTATAGCATGCTGCTCAGACTGCTGACAGACACACACAGATATACACACAGATATACACATATCCACACAGGTCTGGGCACCGTTTGCAGCCAAACACTAAACCGCAGGCTGTGATTGAGGCCGACTGGTCTACTCCTCTATATTTTCAGTCTATATATTCAGTCCACGCTGGGCTGTATATCTTAATTATGTACTCTGCCTCTTTTCCTAAAAGAAGGCGTGACAGAATCTGCTAGTCAGACAGTGGAGCAGCAGCAGCAGGCCACTGAAATGAGGCCCTTCCAGTCTTTATGGTGCCTCCAGCTCAGCCACTGCATCATTACATGACTTTTAAGCTCTGGACAAAAACACTGTGGATGCCTCATTCCCTGCGTCTTTCCTGCCATAGCACACTCACTCAGTGCACACAACAGAAATGATCCTGTTGGTGGTATTCCTTGCATGAAGCTGTATTCTTTCAAAACAAACTGGAACTCCAAACTTTTCATGGAGACTAACAGGCTGTGAAAGGCTGTAATGAGTGGACAGTTCAAAGGGTGGAAGGTGGAACAAATGGCCAGAAGAATTTCAGCACAGTGCTGTGCGCAATGTGATTAGCTCTGCGCTTTCCTTGCAGGTTGCAGCTTTAGGGGTCACCACCGTCTCATAGTGTGTCTCACACACACACTGAGGTTGGGTTTTGTCATTTCAATGACTCAATCGCATCTGGAGCTCTCCATCGATTGTGCTCAGTGACCCAGCAATGGCAAATGTGGCGAGTAGCTGCCCCACCTCGCTGAGTTAGACCATGTTCAAACTGGACCCACTATCATGGTCGCCCCTGTCCATTAGCCAGGAGGTGGTGCTACTGGGATACGGAGCACTGCTCAGCCTTTTTGCCTATAGGGATGAAAAGCAGGCAGGGATTTGTTTGGTAGGGGTTTTCTTCATAATAGTGGGGATTTAAAAGGCTTTTCTGACACCTGGAGTTGTAGGCACTTCCTCAAAGACACAGCCATAGTATGTTTTACTGTCTATGTCGATTTAGCGGCAGAGAGCACCGAGAGGTTCACAGTCAGGTGATGCTGCTGCTTGAATGCATAAAATTCTCAGACTTGTAAGCTCTTGTTCGGTTGGCTCATTGTGAGGAATGAATGGCGTGGTACATCCATCCAACCTCAGTGCACATACTCCCACACAATTAAATGAGGTGCTTACTCATGCACATTCCTACTGTGTTATTACACAAAGATATAAAGATTAATACAAAAACTATGTTGGTTTGTATGCATACATGCAGCCGTGAGCTTAGCCGACTGGCTGGCCTGCTTGCAGACCCTGCAGTTTGTTTAGCAACACTCCTTTTGACGACGCCCGAAGGGTGCAATTAAGCCCAATTAGAGCCTGTCGGTTTTATTAAGAGGCACAGACTGGCCAGGCTCGGGGGCAGTGAGGGGTAGAGGAGGGAGGAGGAAGAGGAGAGGGAGGAGGAGAGTCTCCAGCACCAAGCTACTGCTACTCTTGAGAAATTAGGCAGCCACAGCTGAGAGGAAACTGGCATAAATATACCCAAATGCCAGCTAAACAGAAAACAGACATCACAGCCAAAGACTAAACGGAGTTAAATATGTCACACTTAAAAACAAATAACCAGGTCCAGTTCAGCAGGCAACCTCAGATGCTCTCAGTGTAAAAACGCGTTATCATCATGACGCTACATAAAAGCAACTTAAAAGTACAGTTCAGTGATCAGACAACCTGAAGGGATCAATGATGACAAAACCAACTCATCTATAAATATTCACTGGCTACAGTGAATGCAGACATGTGTGGATGCAGATGTCACAAAGCATTTTCGGAAGGGGGTTAGGGGGTGGTGGCAGTGCAGTTATGTGAGCCTGCCCTCATATATTAATGTGGCTGTGAATAGAGCAATACAGCTGGCTTGGAACAAAAACTGCAGCATCTCTTTCATCAGCAAATCAAAAAAAAAAAAAAAAAAAAAAAGAACCCAAATTAATGTATAATTTT
>JAPTGW010000012.1:14408576-14421567 GCA_029814545.1 Apogonichthyoides opercularis
TCTGTCTAAAAAATGTAATGTTGGCAATTAAGAGAGCAAAGGTCAACACTGTCCCACCGCAGCATCCTTCAACCATGCTACACAATTTACTGCTTTACTATCTGCTGCATAAGCCCAATGAAATGATTCCTGGACGGAACAGCACAGGAGATAGTACTATGACAGCCACAAAGAACACTGCAAACCTCTGCCACCGAAACAAGGAAGTGCTTCAATTCATTTCATGTGTGTTGTTGTGAATGTGTGTTTATGTCAGTACTGATGAGAATAATGAGTGACTAATTCCACATACCAGCCGGTAGCGTTAACAAGCCTGGCTGACTAAGAGGGAAAGAATGGCAAAACGTTCTCATGTGTGCATATGCCGGGAATGTTAAAATCTGTAAACTATAAAACACACAAGTGCACACATTAAGATAATTGTGTACACAGCAAAAAATTATTTAAAACCTTAGTGATCATGTTTAGAACTCAAAAGCAGAAATTGTGTCAAACACAAAAGAAGGCATTATGTGTCACATGTGCATTTATTTTCAAGGTGTGCACAGTGCACAAAAATTGAGGTAACAAATATCAGTTTCATTAGCCAGAACTGAGGTGGTGGGGGGGGTGGAGGGGTCGTATTTCCTAATGCTTGGTCTTTGCCTTAACCTTGTAAAATGAGATGACAGGTCCTAAAGCGCAGACTTGTAATTGCAACCGTTTAAAATAGGGGGGCAAAAAACACCCCATGGTTGAGAAAATTATGCCGCTTAAGGATTGCCATTGCCCAGTGGGACTGGCGAGGTGCTGAGCAAATGACTAAGTGTGCATAATTACAGCATGGCTGATTGTGTCTAAATAAATAACATCAATTTATTTATAAATATGGTTTACAAGGCACATGCTTTTTTTTTAAGCACTGAAATCTGTCTTAAAAAGCAAAGGTGGTGCACATGCAGAGCTTACAGAATTACTAATCATTAATAACTCTTAAATATATATATGCAATAAGAAAAAATATATTTAAAGTTATTCTTTAAAAAAAAGTCAAATTTTAGCACATGCATATTTCACATAATGTCCTCACATTTTGACACATGCAAATAATTTGAAAAAGCTCATTTGCATATTGATTTTTATTTGTGTGTGTGTGTGTGTTGGGGTTTTTTTTTCCACAGCTTTACACTGCTTACAGTGTGTCACAAAGCCAGTGTACAGGTCTGAGTGCTCATGCAGCCTGTGTTAGAAAAAAGGGCATTTTTGATGAGGCTGTGCAAACACAAGCCAATTGCATTATTCAGTGGGTTAAAATCATGCACTTGTAGCCTGGAATACAGCAGACCCTGCACAACACAATAATAATAATAATAATAATAATAATAATAATAGTGGTGTTTCATGCACAATATTTAAAAGTTGCTAAAGTACAAATTATGGGGGTATTATTCTACAAATGCCATGTGCACATGACCTGCCATATGCCCGTTCTGTCCTTTTTCATTGCAGTGAACCGTAGCGCTTAGCAGTGCTAGCATGCTAGCTGCTGCCCATGACAAACAGAGGCTGCGGCTGCACGCGGACATGCATGCCGTTATACTGTACACTTCATGAACAGTTGGAAAACTTGGCTCCTACACTTTTATCGGCTGCACTGCTGGTGACAACACGACGTGTCCGGCTGCCTCCGTGTGTGCTCAGCGTCGGTGTGTGTGTGAGAGAGAGAGCAGTGTGTGTGCATACAATACAGTGTGAAATAAATGAACTTACTGTGCGTGCTGTTGGAGAAAGTGATCCATTGGGAAGGTAGGGGCTTGTGAGATCGGGGATCATTATAAATGGATAGCCCGGGTACGGTGGGCTCTTGAACAGCCCTCCATCTTGCCTTTTCGCAGCTAACATGGCGGGGGGGAAAAGGAGAAAACTTTATAAAGTGGCCTTGAAAACTTTTTTTCCTCCAAAATGCATTGAAGGAATAAAGCGGAGGGTGTGCTCTCCGCTAGGAACATTAAATGTCATGGTGCAAAAAAACAAGAGTGGAACAATAAAACAGAAACTCACCCTCCTCTAAACTTTCTCTTGTTTTGTCTCTGAAAGTTTCAGATCTAGGCGGAGGCCGTCTTTCCGCCTTGAAATGCAATGAAACACAGGGATTGCGTTAAAGTTAACACAACGGGCGAGGGTGATAGTTTTAACTTTTCTTTGTAACACTGCTGTAATGTACGAAATGTAGGCCGGTAACTTACGGAGCCGGACGGTCGATCCCCGCGTTTAATCTGCAACTTACCTCTGAATCCGACGAGCTGTTTTGATTCGTTTCCGATTCGTTTACAAGAGAAGATTTGACATCTGCTAAATCCCTTTCTGCCGAGGAGTTCTCCGAAATTTTCTCTTCCTGCTCCCCTTCGTCTTTGAAGGAAATCATTTCATCGTTTGCACCCAGATCGTCCCCTCCACCGCCGTTGAGCTGCGGCATTTTTCCCGAGCAAAATTTTTTCTGAGGGGCAAAACACAAAGTTTTAAACCCTTGATCTCGGTGATCTAGAAAGTCCGAGTTTAAGTTTGGGGTCTGTATTGGCGTTTTCCAAAGCTCTGGCGGTTGGTACAAAACTAAAAAAGAAGGGAATCTTGGCAGAAAAAGGAAGCCGGAGAAGGAGCCGAGCCGCTCGGATTGAGTGAGTTGAAGTTGGTCGGAGTGGTTTTCAGTTCAAAGGCGGCGCTGATTGACAGATAGAGAGGGATGGAAATAGAGAGAGTCTGGATTCAGGATTATTGACAGGGAGAAACACACAAGAAACTAATGAGATTCAAACAGGGAGGGACTTGAAGTGACGTTTTCATAAATAGGAGGAAAAAAAAGAGAGAGAGAGAGACGGGGGCGAGAGAGAAAGGCGGAGAGAGGGAGGCTGGAGGAAGCCGGCGGACGACTGCGGTGAAAAGTGAGGAGGAAAAAGGCAGTTTGGGAGCAGGACAGTGATGGTAAAATAGGAGGAAGATAGGGGCTGCTCGCAAATGTGGATTAAACGCACATATGGGCGGTCTCCCGGTGAAAAAATGAAAAGAGGGGCACTTCTTCAGGCTGTTTGCAACCAGTTTGACACAACCATTCCCAACCAGTCTGACACACCGCGGCCACAATAAATCCACATTAATACTAAAAATGATTATTGTTTTTTTTTTTTTTTTGTCCAACCCCCTCACCCCCCCCACAACCTACTTCTGTTTCTTCCCCCTTTTTTTTTTTTCTTTTTTTGCTTACTAAATACAAGGCCTATCAAAGCAGAATAAAAACTATTACTCGGAGCTTGTTTTCCTATTTTATCTCCTTTGTCAGTTCTTTAGATCTATTTTTCATTATATTAGATAATGTTTCCTCAGATCTATTTTTTGGGATAGAGGGTGTTATTGCATCCTGCTTTCTTGACAGGTGTGATGTCCTCTGGGACTAACCTGAATTCCTCACTGGCAGCACAGACTGGGTTATGTGTGTGTGTGTGTGTTTTATATATATATATTTATATATTTATATATATTTTTTTCTCTTCTACCTCAGCAACCAGGATGGACACAAATAACCGATGCAGATTTGGATGCTCCAAACCGGTGTCTTATTCTTGTAGAAACACAGCTTTAAAAGAAACACAGGTGTGTAGGTAACGTAGGCTGTGGGTCACCGTAAGACTATTGCATTTTAGTGTCTATTAATATCAATGTCTTTTGATTTTATTGCCTTTATATCATTAGTGACACATTTTGACCTTTACAATTAATTTCCAATTTATAATAAAAAAGAATTAAAACAACAAAAATCAGTTCAATACATAATACAATTCCCACTAAACAAAAACAGGTTAAAATAAAATCACACAAATGCAAAAATATCTCCCCCATTGCCCATATGAAAATGTGTATAAAGGAGGGAAAAAAAATCCCATGAAACATGCTGCAGTTGTACAAAGGGAAATGTGCACGCGTGTTTGTGTATGCACGCGTGCATATGTCGTTGATGAGCTCAGTACGGGTGATTCAGTAACCTTATCTCATCAGAACAGGAAATGCAGTTTCTATTATAGCACATATTTGATGGAGCAATCACAAAATCAACAATGAATTTCAAATGTAACTGAAAGAAATACAGCTGAAGGATACATCCAGCTGACACTTACACTCTGTTGCAGCACAGTTGACTCCTTTTTAAGCAAAATAAATCAGTATAAGATCAAAACAGATTGCAGCATTATTAGACATGTGTTACGCATATAAAAACAAACATTATGACAGTAATTCATCTGTATGCTCTCAGCAGGCTTGTCAAATAGCAGTGATGGGGAATTATGTGCAAAGTGTAGCACTAAAGTGTTGTGAATCTGCCTCCCAACGCATCAAGACCAGGCAGCACCATGAAAGCAGACTATTCCACTCAATGATCACTGATGTGCTTTATCTGGATGAGGTGAAAGCGGCGTTTGTGTGAGCTGGCTGCAGCCCAGCCATGCAGCAGTGTGAGAGAGCAGAGAGGGAAGAGGAGGAAGCATCATCGTCCCTGCTTCTCATCCAGTGTGTGTGTCTGTGGTTAGGCAGCCGGTGGAAGAAGAGGCACCCCACCGCTCGGGGCCCTCCAAACCTGAGCCCACACAGACCAGACCAAAGCAGAGGAGCTCCAAGCTGGCCTCTCCCCGGATTGCCTCAGCGGGTACCTGAGAGTTTACTGGGGATGGCAGCGTGTTATCATGGGGACACCTGCCTCTGATGCCGCCCTGGTGATTCTAATCTACAGGACCCTTTAATAAGATGATGATAGGCTGCTCTGCCGCTGCTCTCTGTGATGGACCGAGGATGCGCTGGGTCTTATTGGAGTTGTTTATTTTTTTATGGATTTGCATGTTCACCTCTGTTCCTTTGCGGTTGTGTACAACTGGGAATTGTGCTACTCTCATCCATGTTTTTACACTGTGGAGGAAGTGGGGACGTCACCAGGCTGTGATCAGAAGTTAGAATTGTTTAGTATCATTAAACTCTAATAATTTCACAAATGTTTTAGCACAAACATCCAATACTGCCACATTTTATCAGGTGTCATCTTATTGTAATCTGTCGTTTTTGTGTTCTGTATGATTCACAGACCTTTAAAACACAATCTGCATATTGGTAATTTAGTGATTGATTCCGAACATGCAAGGAAATTTAACATAAATGTGAACAAGCAAACATAAATAATAATACAAATATCAACAATCGTAACAATCTTTGACAGAAGAACAGCACAATAGTTTCATTTACATGCCCAAAAATGCATATTAATAACAAATAGACAGAAAAACAGTCTTGAAATAAATATGACACTACATGCAAGACACATTAAAATGTGTCAATTAATTTGCCTTATATAATACGGTTTTGTGATATAAAAATAAAAATGATGTAGCTATTATAGACAGCCAGAGAGCCTTTTACACAATAGGCATTTTAGCATTAGCTATTGTTAGCTACTAAAGGATCCTGGGGACATAGTTTCTTTTAATGCTGAATAATTTAATAGCGGGTCCATGGTCATTACACACTGTTTGAATATACAAAGTAAATAGAGCTTTCGTGGAGAGGGGTGGGTGTTTATTATGAAGAATCTCTTAAGGCTTCTGAATCCCATTGCTCATGTTTTTTTGTTTGTAGGTCATGTGGTTCAAAAGTAAAAAAATAAATAAATACAAAAATTAAATAAAAAATAAAGCAAATCCAGGCTGTGGAATTAAATTAAGAATAGCTTCTATAACCCAGTTTATATACAGTCCACACGGATATATATTAATACGATTATTCCACAGATCAATATTTGGAATACATTTTTCTTTTTTTGCTCTGAACTTATTGCTATTTACACAGTGTTGTTGTTGTAAATGTACCATTTTTTTGTACCGCAGTATATGCCTCAATGTGATTCGTCCAGTGCTGTTTTTTTATCTGAAAAATGAAGCACAAATCCTGGTTAAATAAAATCTACATAAGCCTAAAAATAAAAAAAATAAATAAATAAAAAAAATTGAGAAATCATCTCACTGAACACCAAACTCCTTTAAGAAATCACTTCTCTTTTTGTGTGTGTGAACATCCTTTTTGTTTTATCTCCAGCAGGGAAGTTAGCAGCAGTCCACAGTGCACATTCTCTATGATTGCAAACAGTTAATTACCCATCATGCATCTTTGTTACTACCCATACAAGCTAAAAAGGTCTCCCATTGCTGATTAACATATTACTGCTGGACATTTTCTCCTTTTACATGCAAAAATATGCTTGTTTTATAGTGAATGTGGTTTGATTTATTCCAGCACACTGTAATAAGTTTGTTCACTTGATAATAAGAGAAACTTAACATTTAACTTTAGTTGCATTTAGTCAAGTGCAAATTTCTGCTTTTGTTTGAGGAGGTGCTGTTAAGCATTTTGCCATTTATTGTCAGTACAGCTCATATAAATTCTATCATAATATTGTGGTTAGCCGTAATTACATAAAAACTAATGGTTCTTATAATTTTTTGGAATGGACCGGAAAGAGAAACTTGATGTGTGACGTACCTGAATATGAAAAGGCTGCTTCACACTCTATATTACTTAATACAGTAAAAGCAAACCAGGCAAACATATTTAGATTGTGCGTAAATGGGTGATTCTGTTTTCTTGAATAGTCGATTTAATACCATGCTCGTTAAATCCAGCACATCACTGCTTCCTATGCAGAATCTTTCAGTGTGCAATTATTGTAATTACTCTGTGCAAATCTTTGTTCAGTCACCGCTAGGTTGGGATTTGTGTTCTATACATCAAAATACAGCAAATGAACAGGAAAGAGTTGCTTCCTTGAAAAATGAAATCACTTTACATATGCAGCATATACAGTATAGCACAGATATATATTTAATTTTGCTCTTATTGTAGTTGTAGAAACGGAGCTTCTTGGCGCCTTTGCCCCTAAGCACTCTAATCATTTCATACAATAGAACAGAGCTGATACACAAAGCAAAATAAAGGCTTTGTATTGCATTTATAAGTGCCTCAGAAAAATATTTAAAGAGCAAAATACTAGTATGTTGACTGCTGGTAATGATCTTTTCACATATAGGAATTGTTACCAGTGAAGTCAATGCTACTATAGATATATGGTTTTTAATGAGCATCTTTGAGGAACTGCTTTATTACAGAAAAGGGCACAAACACACTATTTATTCCCAGTCTGTTTTCTCAATCTACAAAACAAATCACAACAAAGTATGAAAATAACAGTGTAATGAAGAGTGAGTCACAGTGGCCTGTGACTGCACTCATGGAAAATCAATGCTACTCCTCTGAGACGTTCCTATTAATATATGTAACAGCACAACATGCATTTCATTAGGTTAAAGTTTATGAATCAATAATCAAAATAGATCAAATCTCAGGATGCAGGGATACATTTTTTTTTTCCCCCCCTGTAAAATCCCAGGAGTGGGATCAGGAGTTTTCTTGCAAACATCCAGGACACTCATGATTAATGTAGGCACAGTGTTTTCGTATCACTGGAGGGATTGGGCTCACACAGGAGCGGAGTGTCTCCAGAACACATCCACTTTCATGACAAAAAAAAAAGATATCTACAAATCGCATCGTGGGAACCACATTAGGCCGGCTACGTGAGCTGTCTCCCATTGCCTCCAAAACAAACAGGCAAGCGTTTTTCAGAAATGGATGCGATAGTCATTAATCAAGGTCTAAGGCAGGTCCTGAACTCTCTAAACATGGAATCCACCTGAGAGACAAGGTGTACTATGTGCTCGGCTGCTGCAGATCTGCAGGCCGGCGCACACACACCGTTCACCTGTCCGTCAGAGCAGTATCTGGCAGGGTGAGGCCAGCCAAGCCGCCGCTGCCTGCTAAATGTTACTTAAAGGTCAGCGGTATACACACCAGCAGGTTGGTTGTTTGAGTCACATTTTCACACTGGCTTTATGGTGAATGCTTCAGCCAAAGGGATTTTTACACGCTGATTCATGTCTTGATTGCTTCAGTAGAAATGTATTTTATTCCTGTACCCGTAAAACAGCATCTCCATCCACACGATGAAGCATTGTGGTGATTTTACCCACAGGCTGTGAGTGATTCAGAGCGCCTCAGCCGTTGAAAACAAACCTTGTTGAAGAGTTAATGTCCAACCTTTGTGGTTTGGAACAAAAAAATTAAAAACAAAAAACAAAAGCTGAAAGCCAAAAAGCAGATGCACTGAACAAAAGAAGAGAAAGTAGCTTCCTGTTGACCCTTGCTTTGTGTCTGAGGAGCTCTTCCTTTATGCATCAGCCTTGTACGGTGGACCCTCCACATCTCTGGGCTTTAAATAGGGATAAGCCTCTTTTCTGATTGTGGGTTAAGAGTCCGAGAGCATCTCACAGAAGGTACTTCCTCAAACAGGAAGCAGGAGGTCTCATTGTGAGGCGAGAAACAGAAGGAACAGTGTCTTCTTCACGTTCCGGACAATGAGAGCATCATTAAAAACAGAGTGAGAGCAGGTTAACCTTTCGGAGCCCGAGTGAAGAGTCATTATGTCCATGACGGAGGCAGGCTGTTTTTGTGTGAGTTTGGGTAAAGTTTTGTTTTCTTTTATGAGCTTGCTTGAATCGCCATGTGCAGTCATTTTGTGCCAGACACTTACCGTATTCATTGCATTTCTCTACTTTGACATGTGTGTTTTTATGTTGTTCATGCCCGTTCCTCGAAGCTACACATTGACCTGTAGCACAAACATTAGCTTAGCGAAGGCCATCGTGTGGTTGCAAAGGTTTCTGCATATATCGTCTCATCATTTTGGTCAAATTAAATAAAAGCACAGAGCAGAACTTTCAGCTTAATACTGCAAATATAAAGTTTTACATCTTTAGATTTGAACTTGACACTATTGTTCATTTGTCAAGTTATAAAGTAGCTGCTGTTTTCTTTTGATTGCTATAAATTCGAGGAAGCACTCAAGTACTGAGAATGTGACAAATGTGTTTCTCACTTATTAACAAACAACACAATAGAGACCTGACCTCGAGTCAAATGAGTTGCCTCTCAGTACAAATCAGAGAAACATTGTGTTCATTTGACTATGTTTTCATTAACAGAATAGAAGATGAGCCCATTAATGAGCCATCACTCCATGGTCTTTGTATAATAGGAGTCAAAAGAAAGAATCGTCCAAGGTTAAGTTGCGAGCAGGTTATAGTTGATGCAGAGGCTCGGCTGTCACATATTGCCACTATTATCTCCAAACAAAGACAGCAGTAAAACAACATGTAGATCTAGACTCAAATTTATTAATCAGATTATGAACTATGACTACATTTATGTATTTTTTATTATTCAAATGAGTTGTTCTTTGCTTTGTAGAATGGTTTTATGGCGTTTTAATTTTGTTGTTGCATTTAAAAAGTAAGTTTTCAAAGAAAGTTTCATATATAAAATAACATAATTTGATACATTTATCTTTATTCTACATTTACACTGGGCTACACTGACGTCTGTATGATAAACATTTTTTAATCAGACAGTAGTGCAAATTATCCTCCAACTATATCCAGTAAGTTAATTTTGTCTATTTATGGCAAATGCAATTTTTCATGGATTTTTTTCTTTTTTTCAGACAAGTTTGAGTAGGAGATGTACTTTTTTTTACCTTTACATGTTTCGACTGTCATCTGCAGTCTTCCTCAGAAGGTGTCAGCTGACGCTGTGACGTGTCCTTATGCATAAGAATGCATTCCATTCTTGTAAAGGTAAAAAAGTACATCTATACTCAAACTTGTCTGAAAAATAAAAGAATCCACGAACAATTGTATCCTCCAACTAATTTTTAATTTTTTAAAATTTATTATTTATTTATTTTTTCTGTTATATACCTGTTGTGAAGCATGTTGAGTCTGCCTTGTGCATGAAATGTGCTCTATAAATAGAACAGGATAGAATAGAACTGAATTGAATTGTGTTTAAGACCTGCATAAATCCCAAAACATTACAAGTGCACTTTTTTGTCTTATTCTGTCTTCCATCATAACAGTATTATTGTACATTGGATCATTGTTGTTGATGATTTTAGACTTGATGCATTGAACTATCACATTTTATAACACAGCCATGACACTTCAAAATGTCTCATCTACCATCAAGGGAACGGATACAGCTCTAGAAATTGGTTTTTACTTTGCAGGAAAATACATTTCAAGAAAAAGGCACAGGGTTTAAAGTACAGAGGACGACAAAATGAACAGTACCAGATATTTAATGGTGAAATTCCTCTCTTTGTTAAAATAATGCTCTCTCTTTGTTGTCGATACACCACACAGTACGCTCACAGCTGCTCTTACAGGTCTTTCGGCCTTTTGTTTTAATGTTCGACTCTGATGGAGGGCACAGTTGGTTCAGATATTGATTACCTCTCAGGTATTCCTTTTTCTTGAAAATTGATCCCAAAATCGTTCATAATCACAAAAACTAGTTCTGTGTTAGGGAGATCAGATATAGCATGGACACACACACACACACATGCAAAAACATACCAATAAGGCCCCAGAGCTTTGTACTTCAACTGGAGTTCTTTGCTGCAGCCCTCGTGGTCTTCTTCGAGGATCCTAATTGAGAAATTAATGCAGAAAAATCAATTGGCCTCAAGTTTTGTGTCCAATAGACTCCTGAAGGCTTCAAGCAGGCAGCAATCAATGCTTTCCACATGGGTGGCTCCGAAGCTCCCGCGTTGTTTTGTTTATGTGTTCATAGCTGGAGGATTCTGACATATGAATTTCAATGAAATAAACATAAATGAATTTTCTACCTTTCGCGATTTCCTGTGATGCACAATGTATATTCTGGGGCATGAAATAGTGTCTTTGGTCACCACTTAAGTATCACTTAGCTCTAGAAAGCTTTCGAAGTATTGGGGTATATTGTGTAGAAATTGTGCCCTTAGCGGCAACACTTTTGA
The DNA here is from genome assembly GCA_029814545.1 of Apogonichthyoides opercularis. Classification (NCBI taxonomy): domain Eukaryota; kingdom Metazoa; phylum Chordata; class Actinopteri; order Kurtiformes; family Apogonidae; genus Apogonichthyoides; species Apogonichthyoides opercularis. The sequence continues at coordinate 14,419,534 of JAPTGW010000012.1, forward strand.
GCCTGCCTTATTTACACTTCAAAATCAGGATCTTTTAACATTCTGTGATCATCCGCTGCATTGTTGGTGGATGAATCGCTGTGTTTTGTGCATCCCTCTTGCCTAGAGGACATCAGCTTATTTAGGGCCATTTTAAAGCTCGGCGCATCATCATTGTGTCAATGAAAAAGCAACCTTGAATTCCCTTTGACAGAACTGTCTTTTAACAGCGTGAGATCACCTTGTTACAACTCAAGGCAAAAAGGCAAAACTGAGAAAAATGGCCATAGGAGAAACATGTTGGGCTAAAATCTTTAAAACAGTTTTCCTGTTTTTCTCCTTTAAATGGTCAAAACCTCAACAAGTACAAAATGGACATGTGCTAATGGTTGCTGCTCGGGAAAAAATAAAAAAAACGAGTGCCATGTTCTTCTTTGTGCTCGTTAACCACCTTCCAAATTCATCATAAGCCCAGAGATCAGATCACAGTAATATTTGATCAATATTAATAAGGAGAGGCAAACTCCTCCAGTAATTACCACAGTCTCTGGGCTTTGATTTCGACCATTACTAACGCCTCTGCATCTTTAGATTAAAAAAAGCGACCCCCTTTTATATCATAACATTAAATCCCGACATGCATCTTCTAAAAGCTCTAATAAGACAAAGATAAGATTTGCATCCCCATACAAGTGTCTTTTTCAATTGATTATGAAGCCGCCATTGATGTGCGAGAAATTGATGTTTTCCTCTGTTCTTAAGGGCGGCTAATAGAAGGGGCGGGCTTCGAGGAGGAGACTTTGCTACTTTGATCTTCAATCAGTAAAAAATCCCACTTCTTCTTTGTCAGGCTATATTTGGTAAATAACAGTGACAATCTGCAGGGCCTAGAGATGGAGAGAGGGAGAGAAGGGAAGGAAGAGAGATGTTTGGAAGCGATAAAGAGGGATGGTGACATGGGAGAAAGATGGAGGACAGTGCCAGGGAAAACGAGCAGGAAAAAGAGAAGTATCCCCCTTGTTCAGTCACGGGTGTTGAAAAAGTGAGTAAAGACTTTAGCACTGCGCTTCCAAAAAGACTAAAGTATTGAGTGATACAGTCTCAAGATGCCAAAATAGCTGAAGCTCTCTGGCGCTGTCGCCTTACGCCGCACACGATGGGAAATATTTCTTACCTTGTTTACTTTGGGCAAATCAGATTTTACCAGTGTTTGTGTGAGTGACGCTACCTGATGACACACGCAGTCGGTTTCTAATTAGGCCCCACAAAAAACAACAGGTGGATGTGAGAAAGGTAATAAATCATTCAACCAATATGGCTGCCAACAGTTCCCCTCCACACTGTTTTGTTTTTTTGTTTTTTTTTCATTCTTCCGTGCATCTGCAAAGAGGAACTGTTGGCGGACATGCACTCTTAACAGATGTACAAGATGTTATGACGTCCCACACATATTTCTCAGCTCATATTTTCTGTCTGGCATTTTGTAATCAAATTCTCCGTTTTTCTTCTTGAAGCGGGCCCTTGGTATTAATGCTGCCTTTATATGAAGTGTAGAGTAAAAAGACAACAAAGAAATGAGCTTTTGTGTTTCACTTGAACTTACTGTAAAGTTGGGAGGAGTGTCATGTTTAGATGCAAAAGTACATATTTTTATTTCTCTTTTTAAATTTTATCCTTTCTAATTTGCACATATTTTGATTGCATACTATTTTGTATTTTTTAAAAATATACGTCTGTATTTTATCGTGTTGTTATTTAAATGTAAATGCACTGTCCCTTTTGTTGCACAACAAGTGTAATGACAATAAAACCTATTCTATTCTATTCTATTCATAGTATTTTTGAGAGGGAATACTGCTTTTATTGTATTACACTATTATTTTATATACAGTGAAACAGTTTTTTTTTTTGTTATTTTCATGTTATTAACTGTAAGCTAGTGAGAAGGGTGCACCTGAGTGGTTTAATATCTGGTTTTACAGTACAGGGGGGCGGGGCTTAGTGTAACTGGTAGGTCATTACATCTTTGACTCTTCTTACTGTTGTTGGTATGTG
>JAPTGW010000012.1:14473008-14488037 GCA_029814545.1 Apogonichthyoides opercularis
AGCATTCTCAAGCTATCCTGAAAGTTTCATCAAAATCCGTCCATAACTTTTTGAGTTATGTTGTACACAGACAGACAGACAAACAAACAGACAAACGCCGGCAAAAACATAACCTCCTTGGCGGAGGTAACAATATGACACATATGAATTTAAATGAAATAGAATGATCAGCTTTGTTTCTTTTTCATAATATATAATGTAAATTTGCTTTGTACAATACAAGACCCTTCATAAACAACTTATTTGTGTCACATAGTCTTTCATTCCACCTCTTCTGCTTCTATAAATCAAGACTTTCCTCACAATACCTGCAAAACACTAAAACTTGAAGTACAGTTTAGTCTACAGCTGCATGACTTATACACTACCTAAAGTAAAGACAAAATGAAAATAATAAACTGATGAAAACTCAAAACTCTATAAAGGACAGACTGCTCCCGGGAGTTTTGGGACATGTGCAAGTTTAACAAAAACATTGTTAGAGGATATGAACAGATTGTTTTTTTTTGTTTGTGGTCAAGTCAATCCACCTGGTCACAGCGGTCCTGATGCTGAAACGGAGATGGGCATCAATTCCCTTGAATAATCTCTATCTGTGGCTGTACATTCTGCACATCACAAGCCCACTGTGGAATGGTATGGGAAATTCATGGGGGAACTGTCCATCAAATATTAACGATCAAGTCGAGCGGAGAGGGTTTTCTATCTGCTTTTTCCCCTGGCGTCTATGGTCACCGCCACACTAGGAGACTTCCAAAGAACCAAAGAGAAAAGAGAAAGATGGAAAGAGACAAAGGGCAAAGAAGGGTAAGGAAAAGGCGAGAAGGGTGTATAGGTGTTCGATATTTTCTTTTGAGCGGCCAAAGTCAGGTTAGATTCAGCAGGAGCAGGGTCTTGATACACAGGTCCCAGGGTGTAAACACAAACTTGTACACTGTCATTGTTTTTTCTCTTTCTCAATACTTCTTTCTGTTGTGTTGTCTGTTGGCGATGTGGGATTCTTGTGCCTAGTGACAGATGTGAAGGCAAGGTGGCTTTTTACTGGCACTGGAGCTTTTAGTTTTATTCTCACAGTTTTTTACTGTTACAACAAACTCAGGGCCAAAACTGTAAGCAACACTGAACTGAACTGACAGACTTTAGTGAAAATGATGTGCAAAATATTAACTTTATGAGATGAAAATGAAGACTTTTCTCTGGAGAAACAAAAGCCCTTGAGGGTAATGGCTGAAGTGAGAGGTCTTTTTTTAGAGAATGTAAATCAGATGGCATAAAAATAAACCATGAAAAGGAGAAAGAACAGAACAAGACCAGAAACAAATGCTCATACTTCCATGTAAATATTCAAACCCTTATAAAGAAAGAAAAAAAAAAAAACACATTATGATGGAAATATTTAAGCAGCTTGTCAATGGGGCCCTGTTCTCTGTCTTGGCCACAACCCTCACAACACCTCCCTGAAATACCAACATCCACCATCACAGCATAAGTGGAAGTGCAGGGTCAGCAGCGTCCCCTCTGGCCTTGCTGACCAACAGATATTCTAATAATCACCTTCCTTCTGTACTGTCAGGCCTGCAACCAATGGATCCCTCGTCCTGCCTTCGCCCTCCATCTCCACTTATACTAGGGGCTTTACGGAGCGGTGCTGCTTCGATACATTAAAACTGCTGCCCCATGATCAAACGAGCAAATACCTCCCGGGTCAGCAAAGGGCTACCCCACGTCAGTTAACAATGCAGCATTTAAACATCAGTCGTATGCAAAGCGGCTGGTACACAGGGGAGGAGATGGGCGGCAGGAGAAAGCAGAGAAGCAAGGCCTGGACTGGAGAGATAATGAGCGCCGGAGCACATAGGAGAACATCAGCAGCTATTTAATGCTACCTTGTCAGCTCCTACATAGTTTTATGATGAAAATATAAGATGTAAGGCTCCATCAACATCACAAAACAGATGAACTAATGGCTGAGCGCATATATGTCTGAGTTATAACATAGAGTCAATACGAAATGTTAGCCTGCTAAAATGTAATGGTATTTCTAAAATATCCTAACAAACACATTATAGAAAACACTGTGTTTACAAGAATACTGCCATAGTCACATAAATGCGTTTCACTTCTGCCATAAATATTTTGACATCCTTTAATCTTTAAGCCCTTGATTATTTGTTTCCAGTGGAAATAATTTCAATGTAACACAAAACAATGGATTAGCCGATAGCACAAGCTTCATTCATACTGAGTTATGATCAGAAAACGGCAAAGATAAGACAAAATTCATGATCATCCTTTCAAAATGGAACTTTTACGTTAGCTCTTCTTTGCCTCGTTCAGTGAGTTTTAGTGGTAAAGAAATGATACTCGTATTGTTGGTACTAGCTTAGCGCTGCAAACTTTGTGTTATTGGTCGGGTGTTTTAGTCAATTATTCATGACATATGTTGGTCTCAGACTGTTAGCTTGTTTTAGATATTTGCCCTTTTAAGTGCTTGTTTGGATTGTGTTCTGTTGTCTGACAATTCTTTTTTTTTTTTAGTTAAGCTGATGTTCTTCTAGTCACATGAATGGAAAGAATGTGTATATTGCTACAAGTGTTGTATAGCATTACCGTGGCAACACTGATGGAACTATGGCTGCCTCAGGTACCAGGGACAACTGGGCTTAAGAGGCTACTACTTACAAATACATACTTTTGGCTTTATGTAACACAAAAAGTCTATACAACACATTTTGGACAAAAACAACATAAGTGTCTTAATACGGTGCTGAGCTGCTACATGCAGCTAAAGCAGCTTCGGCGTAGCTTGACATGCACTCTACAAGTCTTTGAACTCTACAGGCAGGATGGACCACCATTCTTCAAAATGATCTTCTGTCATTTGATGCATTGATGATGGTGGTGGAGAGCACTGTGTAACACATCAGCCCTATGTTCAAGCTGGATGAAGTCTGGTGACTGAAGGCTGTGGCATATGATTCACATCATTCTCATACTCAGCAAACCTTTCGGTGACCCTTTCATGCCCCATGGATGAATGCATTTATATTATGAAAGAGACCACTCCTATCGAGTTTTTCATCTGTCTCTATATACCCATAACAACTGTACATTACAGATCTACATTTTGGGGGGAAGTATCATTTTTTTAATGTACGGATCCCTTTAATAATGGAGCTTAGAGGTGAAGAGGTGAAGAAGAGTTTTTTTTTTCTGGCTTATCCCTCTCTCCCCCTGCCTACTGCTTGGTTAACCGAGTGACCTGCTGTCAAAGGAGCCTTTGTGAGCGCGCTTTGGCGGAAGGCCAATCAGATCCTCCGGCTTGTCTGTCTCAGAGAGGAAAATGGCGCCCCTGGTATGCCATCAGTGGCAGAAATGTGCAGACAGTCTGACTGCTGAGGCAGGCTTGGCTTGCCGTGGCCCTTCCAAAACTATGCCGGAGGAATTACCTGCTTGGCCCTTGGCCAGAGGGACTCATTGTACAAGGGCCATGGTTATTCATCTATTTATTCACTTACACCTCATACACATGGGCGCATTCAAAAACATTTCACCTTCTTAAAGTTCATTCCCACAGGATCTGACGGCATTTTTGTTTGAACCAGACAGGTATAGTAAGTGCAATGGAAGCCCATTTAAGGAATCTGAGCGAAGAGATCAGTTGTGTATGGATTTTTACAACATATCAAAACTGAGTGAACCATTTACTTAAGGTCTATTTTTATTTGAAAAAGCAAACCTCTCATCTTTTTGGAACATACAAACTACCTTAAAATACCTTTAAATTACTATATTACCTACTACCACCACTGTCTATACTGTATGTATTTGGGCACAATGGCAGTGCAAAATTAATATAGGTACAGGTACTTTTTTTTTTTTATTTAAAGTTTAGACTGCATAAAATTCCTGTTCATTTTTATCCTATAACTACAGAAAACATAGTTTATGTCGGGTTGGGGGGGTAAACTTTGGGTGGTACTGTGGGAACAGTCTCCCAAATGCAAAGAGGAATCAAACAGTAAAATGAACACAAACACAACAACAAGAATACAAGTTCTGACAGGGCCCTGGTTTATACTAAACAGAGATCACAACCTGCTCACTGTACAATCCCTGTTCATTTCCAGTATACAAAACCTGCCAGAGACAAATACATCTGCTCAACAAAGTGCCACTTGTGACACATCATCGGAGGAAGCAAGTGTTTAGGCTGCTGCTTCAGAAACAAACTTCTGACAGCAGGAGATGATGAAACAGAGCAGATCCCAAATTATTCTTGTGCTTCTCAGAACCTGCTTAACCTGCTGCAGCCTGGAGCGTGCCCCTCACCCTCCCCCTGAGAGAAAGAGAGAAAGAAAGCAAAGAAAGGGCCAGAGAGTCTAGAGGAAAGAAGATAGAAAAAGGACTGCAGGGTAATACGGGAATGCTAGAATATTTAATATTACTTAAAACTGTGAAGCTCCACTAAGCAAATACCAGTGTCTTCTATTGTTTACTGTTTTATAGAATATGTACGTATGCACAAACCAGAAGTCCACCTTGCAGACAAACAATTCCTCAAGTACAGTAACTTACTCTACTGCGCAAGCACATTACAAATGACACACTCATCTGATCATAAACCTGCACATGTTTAGACCCAAACAGAAATGGCATTCTTGGCAGTGCTCATGTGTGTCTGCGAGCTCAACGGGTGGGGTGAGGAGGATAGTCGAGACTTGCTCATTTCACACTGAGAGGTGAGCCAGAGAGCAGTAACAGAATCTAGCCATAAAACATGGAGGGAGTGGAAAACTGGTAGGGTGGGGTGGGTGGAGGGGCATGACTATAGCCCATGGTATAGTATGTGTCCAACTGCCACCTCTTTTAGACTCCCTCCCACATAGTCTTTCTCACAGTTATCCATTATCAAAACCCCCCGTCTCTGCGGGCATGTCTGACACACAAGAACCCTCTGGCATAGCGGCTTTAACCCTGGGTGCCTGATGTAAACAAAGCAGGTGCGAATGTACGCACAGAATTGATTATTACCTCCACTTAGTGATTTCTTAGAATTTATGGATTGTATTTCTGTGCTTTAAAGTCTCCTTAAGATCACTCTGTTTTTACGACAAGCTGAGTTTGATTTTAAATGCTCTTGTCACTTCATTCATCAGATTACGTTAGTATGTAAAGATTGCCATTTCACAATCTAAACAAGAGAACACTGCAACAAAACCTTAAAATGGTTGTGGTTACTGTAACAATAAAAAGAAAAAAAAAGAAAAAAAAAAGGAAAAATTACTTATTGGTCTAAACCTGCCAGCATGGATCTCTTGATATTTCTCCTTTAGCACTCAAGGTCTCTTTTAATTTAACCCTTTCAGTTCTACGGCATTATCAAAGTCTGGGGTTCTCAGAAGGGGGTCCACACCTCAAACGGTGCCAGTGTCGACAGAAATAACCCTTATCCCCATCTTCTCCTTCATTTGGGTTAAGTGCAGTCCACGCAGGGGGAGGTAGTTCCACATGAGGAAAAAGGAGAGGGGAAAAGAAAGAGAGTATGATCGAGGTTTTTCAAAGGTGAATAATCCTGTCAGTGGCGGCAAACTAACATTAGCAGGACAGTTACACAATATGCATTTGATAGGTAAGACCTCTGGATCTCCTCGTCAGAAAAAAATGGGGTCATCAGACAGATCCAGAGGGCATTCGTTTGTCAAGTGTTCCAGTGTGTGTGCCATTCTGAATGTGAAGCGGATTTCACGGGTTATTCTATTCTCGTCTCCAGGCCACAGTGGTGTGTAAAATGAGAGGGAATGCTATGTTTTGGGAAATCTAATTTGAGGCCTGTGTTTGTTTTCTCGGCCTTATTTTGCAACTGGGAGGCTGGCTCCATAGCGGCACAACTCTCTTTTCCCCTAGTTTCACAACAACTATGTCCAATACTAACATCCAACAAAAAAAACCTTATACTCAATTGAGGCAAGGACAATATGATGACACGGGTCTCTTTTACTTTTCTGTTCACTCGTTTCTCTCGGTTTCACCACAGAATTAAGCAGACAGTTAATTGGGAGGTTATTCACCATGTCACAGCAACATATGCACACATACATACATATAGATGTATTTAAAAAACACAAATATTAGCAGCCATCTTTTGGCAGCTAATTGCATCGTGCTCCCTGTGGGAGGAGAGAGGGGTCCTTGGTCGATAATTAATCCTCGTTTGGAAAAGTAAATGACATTCATTAGGAGGGAATCGAGCCAAGTGCCATTATTTACATGGCAATAATCTGGAGCGTGCTGGTGGCGCTCTTTTAATGTTACAGAAATAACTCTGGGACAGGGGACAAGTACAGTTGCGTTCCTGCCTTTTTTCCCGTGTCTTCGCACCAAGGAACAATTAGGCCCAGGCGAACAGATGGGGACGCCTCTGAGTGAGAAAGCTCCTCTGAACAACTCTTCATCTCCTTCTTATCTCACTCCCTCATCCACATGCACTCAGGCATGCAAAGGCACATACACACAAATACACAGGCAAAAATAAAGGCAAATACACTAATCTGAGCTTGCACTTCAGTAAGATACATGCACACACATTCAGCCACACAAAAGAGCATCGTGAGCTAACTTTTAACATTAACTGTTGAAAGACAAGCCTCTTACAAGAGACCAAGCAGGAAGAACTTTGAAAATGTGGGCACACTGAAAACAGTGTGCTTATTCACTCATTGCTTTTCAGTATTGAGGTTCTGCATGGCAAATGTCATCTACTTTCTACTAAGAAAGCTCTGTTTTGATACACCAGTTTTTATTTACTTGTGAAGTCTACAGTTTGAAATTATAATAAGAAAACTTTATATTCCTGGATTATTATGATAGTACATGCACATGCCTTGTACATATTTACTGAACAAAACACAACCAATAGACATATGTGGTAATACTAAGGTTGGCATAATGATCAAAATGTTACATATGGGTCATTTGTTACATGACTTGAAGGTTTTTCACAATGGTAATAGCCATGGCACAATACACAGTTATGGATGTAGGCAAGACTGGAAAGCGATGAATGCAGAGACAAAGCAGATTCATATCAAAATGGATCACAACTCAACAACTCTACACTTATGTTATGAAAGACATGAAGAGAGAAAATACATAGAAACAAAAATTAAAATTTTATTTGGTCAAGCCTAAAATATTCTGTTTAAAATGTAAATTAATTCAAATTCATGTCAGGTTTATTTCTTAAGTATTTCTAAAAGTATTTCAAACAGTAGCATTAAAATGTATTGTGTTTTGTGTCAAAGTCAAGTCTGTGTCACTTTACAACACATCACCCCTGCAACTCACTTAATCTCTTTTGAGGATCATCATCTTTGCTGACCTGGATTCTACAGGGTTTCTCACTATCAGGCAGCAGGTCACTGATATGAAAACTTACACACCTGTTATTGTCCAACCTGTTACCCATCTTTGTCCTGCTAAGTACAATGATTAAGGTATCAGTCCTTGGGGAACCAGGTGACAAAACAGGAGACAGAACTGAGCGTATAGATCATAGCCTCATAGTTTCAGTGTGCCCTTTGCCTCAGTGGACATAGGGGATTGTCCCTACCCCCTCTGGTCATGCCAGTAGACAGGGAGTGATCCATCAGACAACATAACCCCTCCTTCACCCATAAGATTAGGTAACAGCATCTTGTGTTTGCTGACACCAAGGAGGCAGCCGTGAGGCCCCGTAGGGCCTCCTCCTCCATCATATTCTGTTACATTTCCCAAACAATGAAACCTGTCAAAAAGACAAATACTAAATATCTCTTCATCCCTCCTTATTCTCACAACTCAATCTTAATCCATCCCTAAACTAGTTATATTCATAACAATAAGTAAACCATGTTGAGTTACAAAAAAAAAAACACCTACACAATGGAACTTATTATTTTGCAACTTTTTTGCTCTTTCCATAACTACTGAATTAATGAATGCATAATGGTGTCTATTCTGTAAGTGATCTCTGTCTTCCATTAGTGACCAAACTTAAGATTAAGCCTTGCCCTCTTTCCTCCCTCGACGCTGACCAGATGCCAGGCTGATATTTTAGCTATAGGGAAGACTGGGGCCTTGCATGACCTTTCATGGGCCGAAGGGAAACTTCCCTGAGAAATCCGATAAGATCCAAGGTGCAGGCCTCGCTAATTCGTTCGTCTAGCTTGCCACACTTCTACGACCTCTTTTCCTTTAGCCACCCCCCACTACCCCCCAATCGATCTGCTTATCTCCTGAGATCAAAGGCTCACACCGCCGTTGTACATTTAGCCTCAACTGGGTCCTCCCACATCATGTCTAAATATTAATGATAATAAAGTCTCACACCCATCTCTGTGTCAGGCAATTACAGCCAACATTGATCCTCAGCTCTCTGCTCCAATTAGAACTCAGCGCTCGTAATGCGTCCTGGCACATCAAAGGATAACAGCCATTGATCCACTCCTGGATCTTAACATTTACCGTTAGAAGAGAGGGGCAGGGATGTGGCGTGGCTGTGGGGGGAAGCAATATTCTGACTCAAGAAGAAGAAGAAGGGAGAAAATAAATCATTTTATCCAGCCAGTCAGGTAAAGGAAGTGCTGAAACTCAGATGGTAAAACATTGCAGAAAGGGCTCAATAATAATGGACATTCTGATTGTTTGGAGGGCATCTTGCTTCCAGGAAGACACCTTCACAACACCGAGCACTGATATCTTCCCTCTTTTCTATTAGAACAGATATCTCACAATTTTAAAATATCAAATGCTACATAAAACATATCCAGGAAGGAAGCAAATAAGGTCTAAAGAGAGGCTGAGACATTCACTGATAGTTAACCTCAGGGACAATAAATCTTCAGCTGCCCATTACCTCATTCTTGCTGCCAGACTCAATATAATGCTAATTTCAAGTATATCAATGACCTTCTAAGTTGAGAAAACCACATTTAATAAAACCAAACTTGAGGACAAAATCTCTGGGAATTTCTGATGAGGCTTATTCCACACGGGTCTCAGCGGAAGGCAAGAATGACTTCAGTGAAACATGAGTTAGCATGTCTCCTCCCACATTTATGTCTTTAGGCCAACTAACCCTGACAGTTGACCTTCCTGACACCTTAAAGTTTGAGAATAGGGAAACATTTTACAACACTGTATAGCACACAATACACCAGTCTCCAGCAAAACACGCTCACAGAAAGAGAAACTGAAACAACAACGGGGTAAAATTCGACCCATTGACTCAATAGACAGCGACACGTCACCATTAAACCAGGGACATTCCTTGCACAAATGAAGCTAAACAATCCCACTGTTGACACCATTATTTGACAGGGCTTGTTATGCGCTTTCTCTGCTGGATTGATAGCTCTGATAGTCCCGGCTTCGGGCACGACCTCACAGCCGCCTTTGTCACTGGAGCTGGAGGAAGGCTTGTCCATTGCTTGGCCTTACAATGCGACTCTTCATGGCACCATAATACACTGAAATACTGTGCAAGTGGAATGCAACCCAGTTGTTTGTATACCTACAACTAATTGACTAACCGTGACTGGCTTATTGAGGCCAAGCTGAAATTTGCTGTGTAATAAGATAACAGAAAAGAAGAAATGAAAAGCAGACACAAAGTAATACATTTATCTCCTTCAATTTCAGTAATAGTGTGAACATGAGCCTTGTATGGAACAACACCTCGATAAGAGTTGTAGACTGGTGTCATGACATAATGAGGTTCATTCCAAGGTCAAGCCACATGAACTATGTTTCCAAGTTTAATGTTCATATTTATGGCATAAGCGGATGGCTGAGACACTCTGCTGTTTACACCTGTGTCTGGCATGCATCTCCAAGCTCTAGCTGACCACATTTATTTGGATTTCATTAGTACCTATCTCACCTCTGCCAGAATGTCTACACACAATTTTTACACCAGTTTGCCACTAAATGACTGCCGTTGTTTCACACAGAGTAACTATGAAAACAGAAATATTTCAAGAGCTAACATCAAAGACGGTTGCTGATATACATGTATGGACGATTCCAATTCTACGTTGGCTCTCCTCTGTGTTTTCAAGGGTTGGTGAGATGACATTAAAACAAGCACTGTGTCCTGCATTGAGGAGATATTTTCTTGTTATGTTATTATCAGTGACACATCAGGACGCATTAGTGTTCACACTACAAAAGAAATGTGCACCAAAGACCAGCTCCACGATTGGTATGAGAGATTGGATCACAATGCATCACAGGAGGGCTGGGTGATTGGGCCAACAGATCATATGACGATGTTTTGAGGCAAAATTACAATCCATGATCTGAGTCGCAGTTGTATCACTCTTATAAAATGTGAGTCACAACTACAATTATCTTCTCTGGTTTTTCTGACTGTGTGATGACTTTTTTTGTTGTCCGAGTACAAACTATGCACTGTTGTATAATTTCAGACTAAAATTTTTACAATATCTTACAGCCCTACATCATGGTGGTTGTTCCACTTGTATTTGGTACAGTCCACTACTGTATAATCTGATTGTCCAAGATGCAATTCAAAAACCAAATGCAAACAAGGTCTCAAAGGCTGAATATCAATTCACCCCTTGGCTCTACCTCTTACTCCAGGGGTGTCAAATCCTGGTCCTCGAGGGCCGGTATCCTACATTTTTTAGATGTTTCCCTCTTCCAGCACACTTGATGGTCATTATCAGGCTTCTGCAGAGCTTGATGATAGGCTTATCATGCGAATCAGATGCGTTGAAAGAGGAATACATCTAAAACATGCAGGATACTGGCCTTTGAGGACCAGGATTGGACACCCCTGTCTTACTCCTACCCCTCCATTTTACATGTTTACGTGAAGGGGTAGTGTTGTCCCGATTCTCAATTAGACAGAGGAGAAGGGCTAAGGCAAAGGGCTATATACCCTCGAAACAGAGATTTTCCAGGACCACACTACAAACGAAGGGGTAGGAGGAGTTTCACATAATTCTATTCGGATCATTGGCAAGATGGAAGTAAACAGCCAAAACGTGCAGCAGTGATGAAAGAAACACATAAATGTAAGTGCTTTCCTTGTAAACAACTTAATTATTGGATCAACCGTTTAATGCCTTTTCAGTGTGTTATAGATCGCATTTCTGTGGTTTATAGTTGATAGACGTAAAAAGATGAGCAAAGCCTATGCAACAGAGACGGTTACAGCTGCTGACAGCATGGGGAATATTTACAGAAACAAAGTTTTTGCATCTGTTTATAGTGGCGTTGATGACTGCTGATGATGTTAACAGGTCGCAAAGTGTTGTCCCATTTCATAAGAAAATGTCTCAACCCCTAACCCTTGTAGCTTCATTTCAAGAGGTAGTGTCTAGGGCAAGGGCCAAGGGGTAGGGGTAAGGGTTAGGGCTACGGGGAGAATTGGGATAGGGCCTAAATGTCCTGTCATTAAGAATAATAATGCTGCTGAAGATGTTTAAAATGTTTAGGAAATGACAAAAAATTCCTCTAAACAGCTTCAGAATTCCACCTTCACAAACCAGACATTCAGTACAATCACACATAAATCAAATGCTAACCACTAAACTTCAACAGCCTTAAGCCGCTTATCAAAGTCTATAAACCCTTATCATCCTAAGCCTTCTTTTAGTATTTGTTTATGTGTATTTTTCCTTCTCCGCGACCCGATGTCCTCTGGCTGTGGTATCCCTCACTATTATACGGTTTGCTAACATGGTGCTTTGCTTCGACTGTACCTCAGTCTCTACCAAACGATGTAATTAAAGATTGGTGAAATGAAACCAGTGTTTAGAAATGGTTTATGTCAAGTCTGTCCTGAAATGCTATACCACAGGGGAACTTTTAGATGGGACGGGTGTGTGTCCGTGTCTTGTTAAATAAAATAGAGTCTTGGCCATATGAGTTAGGCAAAAACATCAAACCGACAGAACCTCAGTGTCAGCCAGGTCAAAAGACAAATCAACGACACAATGCAGCGCAGCACTGATGGAAGCAAAACATTTGTTGAATATCAGGCTCCTCACATGTGTGCGATACTCCGTGATGCAGTCAGGTCAGCTGAGGAGAATGAGGGGATTGGCGGGCTCCACAAACAGGCTGGGAAAATGACACTAGGATGCTAGGCCAAAACATCAATGTCCTCACAACTTCCCTTCAACACTAAAGCAATGTTAGCCCTGGCGCCATCTGAATATGGGGTGGGGGTTAAAGTTTACACAATGGCTGACAGGATGTAACCATGTGACCAAGCAAAGACTCCAAAAATAAACAAAAGGTGCCCTATATTTTGAGAGGCAGAAGTTTTCAGTTCTCTATGTGATGATTTAGAAAAATATGGAATTTGTATAGATGTTATTTCTCTTGCAAAGATAAAAGCCATATATGGTATTTGCAATGTTCTTTGCAATAAGTTCTGTTGTACATAATTTTTCATCTTTTATACCTAAAGCAAATAGTGTTACAAAGACTCCATAAGGGCAACAAGTCAGAGGTGAAGCGTTCACAGTTCCCTGATGACCACAGCACCATATAATTAAAGAAATAATGAGCACAATGCCATGTGATATTCACAATTTTCTGGTTACATTAGTTACATTAATGTGGTAGGCTCATAAATCTGTATTTATTTTTGCCAGTGGCATAGAATATAATTGAACCTGAAAATAACACTCTATTGAAGTAATGACTTGGTAGGTCAGCAGTTTTCATTTTCACAGCCTTGCAAAAGCTTTGGAGAATACAAGATGAACAACTGAAATTTCTGACTGTGAAGAAAAACTGGATGTTTGTAAATAATAATAAATATTTTATTACTACAGGGATACTTGCAAATTCCAGACAGAAAACAACAAACATTTTAAAAAAGTGGTCAGTTCTATTAAAACCCTGCTTGTGTTACTGACCATAAAAAGGTGTTGGCTGCTGAATCTTAGAATATAGGAAAGAAAAAATGTTTCACTGCTTCTTCTGTGTAAGTTTGTTTAAGCTGAGACAGATCACGATGGGATGATGTTGACCCTTGAGGTGCAAACTAAGATTCCTGTCGCCACAGAGACGTGAAGATCGTGGTATGAGCGGGGAAATCTTCCTTCCAGCTGGCAGCCGGCCTGGCCTAGCACCAGGGTGCTCAGCCAACAGTTTCGTTCCTCTGTTAGACCCCCCTCCAACACCTCGTCCTCCACAGACCACTGGATGCCAGTGTGCCTGGCTGGTATGGGCCAAACAAGCCCCAGCCATCAGGCCAAAGGGGCAACAGAGCTGCTGCCAGCTGGGCCAGCACTTCACGGCCGAGCACCACTCTCCAAACAAACAGTGCAGTGGGCCACAAGCCCACAAGGCAACATGGAACCTGTCATTACCAGCCGTGCATGGCTGGTGCACTCCCCAAAAACCAAGCCAGGCCAAGGGCTTGAACGTGTACTGCACTTGACTTTAGCAAATTTCTCAGCCAGTATATTTCATAGGAAAACCGCACTTCCAGATTTATGCTAGATGATCAATATCTAAAACTTTACACATCCATTTACTCTTGAAAATAATTCTCATTGTAACTGTCAATACTCGTTAAAATTGTAAGAACCACCAAATGAAATGCATAAACGATAAGTTCAAGACGATTACATATGGGTAAAAAACTTGAGAGTGGAAAGACAACGCCTGCCAAAAAGTCTCTTTGGATTAACTGCATACCGTCTAATTATACAACATCTACAAAACTTCCTATGGCTCCCGGACTAAAAATGAACTCTATGGGCATTGGACCTTAGTAGGGTTTTCTCCACTGATGAAGGATCTACAGGCTTTTGTGGCATAACTCTGCTTTGTCCTTACCACTTTGGTTACAAAAGATGATGGTTTGAGGCATCCGTCATGAAAAAGGCCTTTTCAACATCACTAAATACTAATCAGTCAAAGGGAGGACCGTTGGGATCCGATGTCCAACCATTTTTTGACTGGAATGCACAACTGGGATCAAGGCATGTAGGGAGAGACTAAAAAGTAACGAACAACACAAGTTGTGTTAAAATAGTCTCTATCAGTAATTTGTCGGTAGATGCAAGGAAATAGCGTTTAATAAGTTTAGTACATTAAATAAGTTAGAGCATAATAATATTGAGTCTAATTGTAGTTGTACTGATTTCCTTTACCTTGTGTTTATGTTGAGGCATATTTACCTTGTTGTTTTACCTAAGAAGAATAAGCCAACAAATCTATTGCAGGAATGCATGATAGAGTAACCTTTCTAATGTGATTTTCCACATAATCTAGAACTATTCACATGTACTAAATTGATTAAAATTATGTGATAAGTACATTTACAGCTCAGTTATTGAGCTGCATACCTGTCTTTCTCAATAATCTCAGGTATTTTCACAACATTTTTCCTGCAACTAAAAACTACCAACTTGGATAATTAAAACAGACAGCAGCAAACACTGAGAAAATACTATTAAAAACTTCAGGGTGCTCATTAATTCACAGTGACACTTAAAAATATAAACAAACACACACACACACTTTTTGCAGTCTGTGGGCAGATCTCTTTAAATACAGTGCTATAAAGTTGGATGAAGGAGTTAAGGAATTGGTGATTTTTGTTTAGAAACTTAAATGTCTGACATTAAGATTGGATTGTTAACTGCAACAGTATAAATATAAATGAAGCTTTTAGCTTGAATATAAAAGATATGATGTTGTGAAACAATAATACTTCAAGATCTGAAAAAGATTTTTAATCTTTACTGCCATTGAGTAATTACTGACTAACACCTAAAATAATAAAAAAAAAAAAAGAAATGTTTACTTTGTATGTTATCATATTTTTCTTATAGGTATTCAATAATTAAAAGAGAGACTTTTGATACAGCAGAATGTATTGTGAGAGACTGGCTCTGGCTCAAATACGATTTTTCAAAGCCCTGTTTTCTAGTGTACTTGTCAAAACTTGTGTTTTGCACTTCACAGCAAGCAACAGCAAACCAAAGTAAGGGATG